>OX459102.1:16121659-16314159 GCA_949775045.1 Metridium senile | reverse complement strand
TTGTTAATTTTTTTCAATTTCTTTATCGGTAATTGTTGCAAAACGAGACGCCATTTTGCCGAGAAGCAATATTCCGAGCTTGAGCAGTGAATATGGTCTCAGATTCCGAGATAGCTAGCCAATGAGAGCGCGCGTTCTTATGAGGTTGTGAATCATGTATATACTAAATAATGATATTCCATATTGTAATTATAATCGTTTACATTTCCTATTAATTTACGTTATTTTCCATATTAATTATAAGAACATTGAGATCTTATGTATTGCGCTAAGACATATTTGAAATTATTATTATATAAAAATCACCGAAGGTTTTTTCATCCAAAAACGCAAACCATCTCTAAACAAACAAAACACTATGTACATTGCAAAGCTTTTCCCTTTGGGAATAACATGAACCTTTTAAAACAAGATCATTTCATGTAATTTATACCATTTCCTGATGATGACTATGTAGTCGAAAACGTTCGAATAAAGAAACAACAAATCTTAAACAATAAATGCCTTATTTTCTACATTATTATTATTACTATCATTATTATTCCGAAAGACGAAACCAGAGACCGACTAGACTTGTTACTCACTATATCTTATTTTACATATGTTTTCATATGTTCATTCTCTATAATAAGTTCAAACTCTATAATTGTTTATTTTAAAATTTCGCCCGAGAGAATTTTTACTTTAATAACTACCGTCCATAAAAAAAAGAAATAATTAATTTTTTTCACATCACACCCACGATCTTTGCTTTATTTAATTTTGTTAAAAAATAAATGAAATTTAATCAAGTTTGTCAATAATTTGTTTGCACCTGAGTTTAAATTAATTTTACCTACAATATAAAACAATAAAAATAACAATAAATTCTACAGCAAAAATGATTTAATTTTGATTACAATAAGAATAATATATAAATAAATAAATAATAAAATAATACAAAATCGACGTGAAACGTTCAGTAAAAACATCGACGTGAAACGTTCACTACAAAAATCGACGTGAAACGTTCAGTAAAAAAATCGACATGAAACGCTCAGTAAAAAAATCTACGAATGAAACGTTCAAAAAATGAAATTAATATAAACTACAATAAATAAAAAATGCTACAATAAAAAGGTTATTCAACGATCAATAAATCGCATAGTGGGTACCTAATATCATTTGATAAGTGATATTTATCATCAGTATGGCCTAAGGGTCTGTCATATTGACTTGTCTGTAACGGTCAATGTCGATTGTTATCAAGCCTTTCAGATAAAAATCAATCAAACTCGATTGCCTTTGAATAAAATAACGATCAATAGCCGTTAGACTGGTATTGGGCTCATGTAGAGATCGGTTTCCAAGGAACTAAATGAACTGGAAGTGCACAACGTAAATAAAGGTGTTACTTACTGTCGTTTCGGATTTTTGTTTGTTCGTTTGATTTCATGATTATTTGGTGTATTGAGCTTTTTACTGATTGATTGATTGTTTTTTTATTGATTGATTTTTGGATTGATTGATTGATTTTTGATTGATTGATTTTTTGATTGATTGATTTTTGATTGATTGATTTTTTTGATGGATTAATTGATGAATAAATTTATCTATTTTTGATTGATTGATTGACGCATTAGTTATAATTATCGATTGATATATTTCAATAAAGAAATATTGACATGTTAATTTTGTTTTTCTTTCTACCCATAGTTCGTTGCGCATCCGTTCTGCCAGCATCTCATCATGCAACATATATTTAGTGACATCACAGGATGGAGAACGAGAAGCTTCACCTACCGTGCACTCTACGTTATCTCACAAGTCTTAATATTCCCTATCATGGCGTTCATGTATATATTCTTCCCATTCCTTTCATTCAGTCGTAAAATCAAGAGGCCATTGATCAAGTTCATTAACCACACAGTATCGTTTATAGCATTTTTGTGCATGTTGGCAGTGTCTTCGCATCATACCTTTCAAATACGATTCAGCCGAACACCATCCTATCTGGAAATCGTGATCTTAATGTGGATACTAGGTATTGCCTGGTCAGAATGTATCCAGGTATATAATGATGGTGTTAAGAGGTATCTGAGTAGTGGCTGGAATTGGATGGATATGGCAATGGTATTTTTCATTCTGAATGCTTACATTATTTGGGCGTTTATGGTCGCGTTTAAATTAAATACACCAGGAGACATGGTCCACGACCTCGTGCTTAGTACAGCAGACGGAATGTACTCGTTCGGAGTCGTCGCAAGCTTCTTTCGTCTTGTTTACCTGTGTCAAATCAGCAGATATCTTGGTTTACTTCAGCTCAGCCTTAGTCGTATGGTACGGGTGATTTTCCAGTTTGCTTTCATTAGCATCGTCATGCTGGCGTCATTTTCTGTTGCTATGACAATGTTGTATAGTGTGTCTTTTGAAGCATACGGGAAGGTACGTCCTGTGACGGAGTACAACACAACGTTGCAACTGGAAACATTTCTTGACAAAGGATATCACAAGTAGGTATCATGATGATAGCGATGATAATGATGATGATGAAGATAGCGATGATGATAGCGATGATAATAATATTATGAAAATGATGATGACGATAGTGATGATAATGATAATAATGATGACGACAGCGATAATAATTATGATAATGATAATGACGATGATGATGGCGATGATAATCATGATAATGATAAAGACGATAATGATGGCGATGATAATGATAATAATGATGATGATGATGATAGCGATGATAATTATGAAAATGATAATGACGATGATGATGGCGATGATAATGATAATAATGATGATGATGATGATAGCGATGATAATTATGAAAATGATAATGACGATGATGATGATGATAGCAATGATAATAATAATGACGACGATGATAGCGATGATAATTATGAAAATGATAATGACGATGATGATAGCAATGATAATGATAATGACGATGATGATAGCGATGATAATTATGATGATGACAATGACGATGATGATAGTGATGATAATTATGAAGATGATGATGATAGCGATGATAATTATGAAAATGATGATGATAGTGATGATAATTATGAAGATGATGATGATGATGATAGCGATGATAATTATGATAATGACGATGATGATAGCGATGATAATTATGAAGATTATGATATGATGATGATGATATGGCAAGGTAACAAAGCCAATGTACAGATAGAATATAGAATATCGCTAATTTTTGCCATGTTTCACTTCAGTCTTATTACTACCATGGTGACGCTGATGTGGGCGAGTCTTGACATGGTCGATCTAAAAAGCCTCGATGTTTTCAGAGAACAAAGTTTGATTCAGTTCTGGACAGCGGTATTATTCACTCTCTACCATGCAGCGTCTATGATTGTACTACTGAACATGCTCATTGCAATGATGAGTAATTCGTACCAACAGGTCGAGGTGAGTGCATTCCTTTTTCCGTCTCTGTATGAACATAAACTTCCGAATCATTAGGAAGTTTTATTCTTCATACAGTGAATAAGTCAGTTATTTTTGCTACTTATATTATAATGATAATAGTGAGCGAACACAATTATCGAAACTGAATCAAACGTATAGAGAGAAGGCGACACTAGTTTAATAACTAAAATCAATAGAAAATCAAATCAAATCAATATTTTACTTTATTGAAGTTTCAACTTTTGATATACGGTGTTTTGACTCCTGTGTTTTAACCCGTATGCTTTATCCTAAGTATTTATGATAATTAGTGTCTGTTGAATTGCTTTGTAATTTTCTATTTCCCTATTTCATGGCAGTGGTAGTACTGATATTTATAGTTTATAATATGGTTCTAATTTATCTTTAGCTTCTTAGTTATTTGTTAGAGCCAGTACCTAGTATTCTTTTAAATTTATCAATTTTTCTATTTTGTTTTTTATTGTAAGGTACAATTAAGCATTGTTGTTGTTGATGTTGTTGTGTTCTAACAGGATAACATTGAGACTGAATACAAGTTTGCACGGACCCAACTATGGGCGGACTACATTGGAGACAGCGTCCCCACGCTACCTGCCCCCTTAAACCTCCTCCCTACGCCTAAGTTTATCTCCAAACAGTTATCAAAACTAACCTACAAGTTCTTTGGAATTCCAAAAACTGATCCATGTTTTCCAGGGGTAAGTAATATCATGTTTTGGTTGTCACACCATCCCACCCTCAATTTAGTCAGATTATGCGCTAAAAATAGTCCACTAGCTCGGACATCTGTTAGGTGATTGGTTTGAAAAAGGGGCCAGTTGTACGAAGCCTGGATAAAGATATCCACTGGGTAAGAGTTATTAAGTGTATGTAATTTGTACAGATTTTATCCGTTGGATAGGGATTTATCCGGTGAATAGCGCTATTCAGGCTTCGTACAACAGAGCGAAAAAAACTTTTCATGGATATAATGTACATGTATGAGTTCTGCCTTTATACTCACTCGTGTAGCTTTAGTATTACTTCTAAAAATAATTGCTCTCGTGCTTTTCTTTACAGCATAGATTTAAAGTTTACGATGCGGCAAGAATAGACGCAGACCAAAAGAAACAAGATTACAAGGTAAAGATTTCGCAGTGTCTATATGTACGGCAGCCCGTCGCGGTCTTAAAAAAACTAAATGACAGGCAGTCCAAAATTTTGTACAAAATTCGAGAGAATGGCTGAAGTTTATCAAATCAAACTAGTTTTATTTCATATAGAAATATCAAGCGCTTATTTCGAGCTAAGCGGAATTGGATAAGGACGTAGTCTCGGGGGGGGTTCTTCCTTTATCAAAGTGGTAGGGGTGATCGGCGTACCTTTTAGGGTTAAAATATTTCCAGTGCGTACCTTTTAGGGTCCATTTAGAGATTTGGCTAAAAAATCAGTTCTAAGGGTCGTTTTTACTCTGCTTGATTTGTATCTGAGCGTACCTTTTAGGGGTCATTTTCAAAATCTCCGCCGATCACCCCTACCACTTGGACAAAGGGAGTACCCCCCCCCCCCCCCCCCCCCCCCGGGGACGTAGTGCCTTCCCTCTACATACTATATAGCCGGCTTGACACTTGACACAAATTTTCGCCTTGACCTCAATGTACTCAACGACGTGACTGAGTGTTGGGCGGTCGTAAGTTTTCTCAAAATCGAAAGGAAACTCTTTCAAACGGTAAATTGAACTAGTCTTAGTTCAAATAGAAAAGAAAGAGCTAAAAGAACTCTATTTATTGGTCATGTACAATTCAACTATCAACGATGTGTTACGTTACTTCCCGTCACGGTCTGGCATGGACTAAATGACAGGCAGTCCAAACTTTTCAGTCATAAAAGCTAAAAAAAATGCTTTCAAATGTCTTCAAATCGAAGTAGTTTTATTTCACAATATCAAGTCCTTATTGAGAGCTAAAAGAACTCTATTTATTGGTCATGTACAATTCAACTAACAACGATGTGTTACGTTACTGCCCGTCACGGTCTGGCATGGACTAAATGACAGGCAGTCAATGCAATTTTTTATAGCAAAAAGTCAAGACAATCGATTTCAAAAGATAAATTCATGTTGTAAAGAACTATTAACGCTGTCTTAAATTTTCGTCAAAACTTTTCGTCAAAAAGTTTGGACTGCCTGTCATTTAGTCCATGCCAGACCGTGACGGGCAGTAACGTAACACATCGTTGATAGTTGAATTGTACATGACCAATAAATAGAGTTCTTTTAGCTCTTTCTTTTCTATTTGAACTAAGACTAGTTCAATTTACCGTTTGAAAGAGTTTCCTTTCGATTTTGAGAAAACTTACGACCGCCCAACACTCAGTCACGTCGTTGAGTACATTGAGGTCAAGGCGAAAATTTCTAAGTGTCAAGCCGGCTATATAGTATGTAGAGGGAAGGCACTACGTCCTTATCCAATAGACCGATCCAAGGTTATTGCCGCCATCTTGTAGGGGGTGCAGAATTACTGGGGCGAGCAGTAAATGTATGTGATTTTGGACTACTTTGAAAGTACATATTTTTCTTCCAATTCATTGGATTTGCAAAGTTAAAATTGCATATCAAAGGTTTTGCATTTGTTAATAACATATCCAAAAAATAGCGCTGGGAAACGAGCTACAGGCTCTGTAATCAATATTTTAGATTTACATACAAACACTGTGTTTCAGCGATATAGAATTACACAGTAAATATAGGGAGATTTGAAATCGCCGTTTACATACGTTTCGCATAATTTAACAACCTTAGTTTGATCTCAGGTTTAGCCATGCATAGTATCTTTGATATGAAATGTTTATATTGAACATTCGGCAATTTCCAGTGGAGTTATATAAGTTCAAAGTTACATACATTTACTGCTCGCCCCAGTAGTTCTGCACCCCCTACAAGATGGCGGCAATAACCTTGGATCGGTCTATTCCGCTTAGCTCGAAATAAGCGCTTGATATTTCTATATGAAATAAAACTAGTTTGATTTGATAAACTTCAGCCATTCTCTCGAATTTTGTACAAAATTTTGGACTGCCTGTCATTTAGTTTTTTTAAGACCGCGACGGGCTGCCGTACATATAGACACTGCGTAAAGATTTTAATCAAAGAAAAATCAACCACTTTGACTTATGGGTTTCCTGTGTATTTGTACATCTAATCAACTCCAAAACAAATCCTCTCGCGAGCTGAGCAGAATAATATCAAACTCATAGCTATTCTTGTAATCAAACTAAAGGAAAATCATATATCTCCAGTAATCTTCAATTCAGGGTTTGAAAACTCTATTTCTATTCAAAGAAATTATTTTTCAGCTTTCTCGGAAGATAAATTATCAGATTCTAATAACATATTAACCTGGAAAGAAGCAAGCTAAATAATATTCTATTCTACTACTATTCTATCTAAGTATTTTATTGTTAACCTTTATTCAAAAATGTTTTAATAAATCAGTTAGAAAATAATAACGATAGTTTATGCAAAGCAGTAGTTATGAGCTTACCTCACGAGCTAGTTGAAGCATTTGATGTCATTAGTCGCCAACAGATTGAAGAATTATTCTCCTAAAATGAGCCAAAATAAATGAATATATCCTCATACCAATGAAACAATCACTTATCTATTAGAATTGACCAAAACTGAGGTGAAATAGTCATTATTTACGGTGTAAAAATGAAGAAATACTCACAACTTTCACAGCAACCTAATTCGCCAGTAGACACCAACATGTTAGTGTTGCATGCCCGCGCGCGCGCGCGTTGAAATACAAAATCCCGCCAAAACATGACGTCACCGGAAGTAACACTACAAAGATTAACTTCCTGTTTCCTATACATTTTAGGTACAGAATAACGTTAAAAACTCAAAATATACCCACAATTTGTTTCAAAAACAAGTGCACGTAAGTAATTTATATTTTTATTATTTTCTTTTGTTTAGAACACTGTTAGAGAATTACTCCGACGATACTGGGCAAGAAGACGGAAAGAAAACCAGCCGAAACAGACGAATGACCAAGACCAGTTAATAGCGATGCACAACATCAAAGAAGAAGTATCCGACATGCTTAGCGAAATAAGAAACATTTTAAAAGCAAGAGGAAGGGCGAGAAGTAGAGATTATCTCTCAAGATTGGATGACCTCACTGGAAAAGTAAGGGCGTTTAGTTAGAACTCATCTCTGAGCCCCTCCTAGAGGTTTTAGGGAGCAAGGAAACAAGCACATTTATTTTAAGGGAACAAGAGATACTGCCAAATTATTTTCAGTGCCTGAATGGGGTTAACTGTTAACTGAGAAACGGCTAAAAAATTACCTGTTAACTGAGAATTCAGTGTCTTTTTAGGATAACTGTTAGCTGATATTTCTTGTTTTTAATCAATAAATTAGAAAATAAATATTTCTTTGTTTTTAAAAGAAATAGAATAATAATTTTGATGACTCTGATAACATTTTGAAGTTTCAGAGTTTTATTAACATACATGTTTCAAGGTGTACCCATCTCATCTTCAGTGTGAATAATTTACTGAGAATACAGTTATTTATATGAAGTACAATACAATTAAATGTGTTGGAATGTATTAAATATTCAAAGTTAAATGTTGATTTAAGGTAAAACATTTCAGGGAAACAGTTATTTTACTGGGAGGGGCTCATCTCTGTATGACATCCACGTACAGTAATTCCTGACCAAAGTATTTTATCTCTGATTCTAGGAAAGTGTTCAAGTTGAGTTTCACAATCAATCAAGTACTCCATCGACGACCAAGAAATCTTACGCAACCAATCACATAGAAGAAACACCGAATGACGTCACAACACAGGATTCTAACCATAACACAACAGAAGAGGCAAGTTCCTTACGATTACAAGACCCAGTTAAACTACAGAACGAAGTATAATTACTACTAACTACTATAGTGGTAAGACTAGACACGCGACATTCGTATTCGTACGCTGATTGGCTGAATAATATACACAAAATGACGTCATTAAGATCACCGCTACTTTCATAATTTAAATTTATGACTAATTATCGGTTTGAGTTGGTGCACGAAAATACAATGTCAGCGCACTTGAAATTGTTCTCAACTTTGCTGCAAATCCTCAAGTGACCATATCTCCCTGCATGCTGTAAATTAAGATTTTGAACTTTTTCAACCCTTAAATTGTGCTGTTTTGAAGAAAGCAAAATAATGTCAGTTAAGTGTATTATATAAAATTGAAAAAGGCAAAGTGAATTTGTATTTACGTGTGTTTGTTTTGTTCCACAGGTTTCACTCCAGCAGCAGAAGTCAACGATAAACATCAAAGTAGAAACAACGAAACTTTAAATTGTACATGTGATGTAAAATTTAATCAATTAATTGTCATCAACTTTAACGGACAGTGATAATTCAATATATATCCCAGGATTTAAATCAAACTACCATTTTTTATTATAATTAAGAAATATTATTTGATAATTTCCGCTTATGCGGACAATTGATTTGGCTGTATATAGCAGTCGGTTTCTAAATTTCAGTTAATTATTGGACGTTTTGTAGAAAGGGGTTCCTCTTTCAATGGACAGCCCAGTTATTGAAAAAGCACCTTATATTATAGGTCAAATCAAAATGGCGACCATTTTCAGTACTTATTACCTAGACTGACTGACTAGCCTTACATACTATGAATCACAATATGGCGTTCAAATTACCTTTAGTATCAGTGTCTTAGTCTAATAAGCTTCTCAAACTAATAAACTTTCTCGACTTACTAGCATCTTATGCATGTGACAACTCGGTTGAGTTTTCACGTGTACACGAGGCTAGTCTGTCAAGGATAACAGCTTTATTAGTTAGGTAATATAATGAAATTTGTAACACCGTAAAAAATGTTGAATTAACTTTACTGACGTTTCGAGCTTAATTTAGCCCATCGTCGGAGTAAAAGAGAAAAAAAACTTTATTAGTTGTTCAGAATGGCCGCCATCTTTTTTTAAATGGTGCACTGATATATTTGTAGTGTTGTTGCTTGAAATAGAGAAAATGGACATCAAATCGTTTGAGGAAACTCCTCAAAACAGCACCAGAATAACACACTTGTAAATAAGTAAATAAATCGAGATATTTTTAAAAACATTTTTATACAATGAAGAGGAGGAAAACTAATGCCTCAATGCTTCATAGATAATTTAAGAGTTTGAGACGAAAATTGCAAGCTTCATAAAGTTGTAGAATTTTGCTGCATGAAACAAGTGTATATAATAGTATTGTGGAATTTGTAAAGCGCACTTTGAGAAGAAGACTGCAAAAATGTCCCTACTATTACGGGAAATCTTCAATGAAACGAGTTGAAGTTTGCTCGGTTACGTACGCTACGTATTGGCCGAGTGAGATTGGGGAGAGAAGTGTCAAAGCAGGGTATGTCTTCTCTCCCGCCTCAATCTTCAACGCGTTTTGTTGGAGTGTTGTCTTCAGAGAAAGAATGAGCGGAAAGTAGAGACACAGTCTCGTGGAATGAGCCTTTAGCTCGCTTGAGCAAATTAATTCCTCGTAATGTAGGGGCTATTTCGCACACTGCACGAGCGTAATATTAATTTGTTAAATTAACTGAATAAAATGTGCTTCCTCTATTGTAATGGTGATTCTTATGCTCACAATAAATAATGCACCTTCAGCTTTAATCTTTTGTCCGAGCTGAGGAATCATTAACTTTTAAGTTTATGATTAAATAATGTGATGTTTGGTACTATATTAATCAAAAAATATAGTGTTTTGGCTTTCTGTGAAGCAATTTATTGATCATCAAATAACCTAAATCAGTTCGAAATACATGAATTGTTTGGCTGGATAACACAAATCTGCCTAGCCAAACAATCCATGCATGCTTTGCGATCGCAACTTGTACCCAATTCCTCCCGTTTTGCAACAGTCCCCTTCACAGTTCCCTGCGCCATCTTAAAAGGTAGCCAGGCCTTTGCATCGAAGCGAGACGTACGCTTCTATTGTTACAAGCTCAACGTTCGTCTCGCTTCAATTCAAAGACCCGGCTACTAGGCCTTTCAAGATGGCACACGTAACTGTGATGGGGACAACTGGTGGATATTCTGTAAAAGATAACGCACAAAAGGTACGTATACCGAATTGCTCCCTTTACCCTTGCATGAGTCCCCCTCCACCCATCCATCCATTCCTCCCTCCCTCCCTCTCCACCCTCTGGAAACATTCATATCCAGATAACCCAATTCATCAGTATATTGAGTTTTATATGTTAGTACATTTGTATTAATTTGTTCACAAACAGCTAATATCCTTTTTTAATATTCTTTATTTGTTTCTGGCTTACAAAATACAATTTATTGTAAATGTTATTGAAGAACCCTCGTATTCGAGATTGTTGCACACACACTTATATATTTAAAAAATTATATTTTTTACTTATTATCGTTTATATCTATTTACTTATCTACGTCACAAAAATCTATTTTATTTTATATTTAAGCCAATGACACACACACACAGGTACACATGCACTTAAAAAAAAGAAAAACACAAAAACGAGAGGTTAAAAGAAGAGAAAAACCTGCCAGCCGGGCATGGGCAGCAGAGTATCGTTCGCGTTTGTATTCGCTTGTAATCTCCGTGTATTTATAGCTACCAACGGTCGCTTATTTGTTTGCTTTGTTATTCCATTGACCCTTCGTCATATTTCTAGCTCCTATTTCAATCTCGTGATGTTAGTCTATCTGGTATTACCTTCGGGGGCAGTTAAAGAAGTTACCGATTAGTAACCGAGTGACATACGATCGCTTTTAATACCAGATAGACTAACATCACGAGATTGAAATAGGTACGATACTCTGCTGCCCATGGGCCGGGGATGCAGGCATATATATAAAATTCATAAAATAGCCTAGATTAGTTTGCTCCATTTGTTGTTACAGCTTATATCCTAAATTGTATTCTCATTCTTCCTTTGCCATTTTTAAGACTGATCTTTTTGCCATGAGCACGATTTTAATCATCTTTGACTATTTTCTGGTGTTTTATATACAGGGACCTTTGACGTTGATAACAACTCATTGCCAAGGATATGATCAGCCACTTTTTCTGCTATCATCATCGTGGACGCATTAGTGTTACCGCTGACCACACTAGGCATGATTGAGGCGTCTACAACTCGAAGTCCTTCAACACCAAATACACGACCTTCGTTATCAACAACAGCCAATTTATCGGAGAGATCTCCCATCTTGCAAGTGCTTGTGGGGTGGTAATTAGTTTCGACATTCTGGCGGATAAATTCGTCGATTTCTTTGTCACTTTGGACATGTTTACCTGAAATAGGAAAAGAGTAATTATATTTCGGACACAATACTCCAGTTTCGAGTTATCAATTAACGCTGTTCTATTTAACAAAAGGCGCATTTATACAGGCTAAGCCTCGATCTGTCGTCAAAATATTCACAAAATATTCGCAAAGCACGAAAAAATGTTATATCATCTTAAACACATTTGAATTTACTCTGAATTGAGGCTACTGATCCCTGTGCAAATGCGCCTTTTGTCAAATATTTCAGCGGTGCTAGATGACATGACACTGGTTTATACACTATCATTTGTTAGTTAAAAATCCGATTAAACGTTCATGTACAACACTTTATCCTTGATTTCAGTGTGATTTGAATTGAATTGAAGTGAAGTGGCTTTACTACCAGAATGCCTTATAAATTATAAATTCTCTTTCTTATTAGGATTTGCTTTCCCTCTTGAGAATAATAGAGCAATTGACACTAATTATTTCACAAATGGAAACTACGCAAAGTATTCTGGTAGTCTGAACATTGCGTTCAGAAAATTTGTCAGGGGGTGTCCCAATTGCAAATGAAGGGCTCTTGAGGTGTTAGGGGTTGTCCGGTCCCTAAATGTCTTAAATAAAATAGGGGTAATTGCGGCGCTAGGGGGGGGGGGGGGGGGGGTCCGGTGCCACTAAGGACACCCCCTTAGATTGCTCCCTGGTAATATATAACAACGCCATAACATAAATTCCCTTGCCTACCAGGTTTGAGTTCTTCCCCTCTGTATTCATCAAAAGCCTTTTGGTGCATAATTTCTCTTGAAAGTAGAAGGCATGCCCTCATCTCTTCCCAGTCCTCCTCGGTCGACATGTAGTTGAAATCAATGATCGGGTGATCACGTGGGTTTGCTGATTTTAACTTGATGTTTCCTTTGCTGTTAGAACGTAAGGACCCTGCGTGGACCTGGACGCAAAAATAAACGTAAGTTAATTTTTCAGAGCTCAACAAACGTAAATACGACGTTTCGAAGTCGTCACAGTTTCCTACGCCATCTTGAAAGGTAGCCCGGTGGGAGCTTGCAATGATAGAGACATGTGGATAATTATCTGGCAAGGTGTTAAAAGGTCTCTATCATTGCAACCTGAACGTTCGTCTCGCTTCAATGCAAAGGCCCGGCTACCTTTCAAGAAGGTGCAGGGAACTGTGAAGGGGACTATTTATTACGATAATTTGTACTGCGTGGTACATTCGCTGTACATTCGTATTACATGCAGAAAACAAATAAAACAAAACGTCAAACGATTTAGAAAATACCTACTCATATCGTAAACGATATCAAAATGTCTGAATGTGCGGTTTTCATAGTCCAAGAAATTCAGTCTTTCGCGCGGTGTATGATGGTAAGTGACCATGGGACTTTAAAATCCATTATAAAATTCATAAATAATTAATTAATCACATCCGTGACGAGATCTGTAAATCTCATACTGATTTCGTCCTGATTTGCATTAGTTTCAACATGAATTTTCTCGGGCCAGATTTACATTTATCTTGACAATTTAAGTCACATCCGTGACGAGATAATCTCATACAGATTTCGTTCTGATTTGCATTAGTTTCAACTTGAATATTCTCGTGCCAGATTTACTATTAACTAACGTTGGAATATTCGCGTCCGATCTGTATATCGCATACAGATCGGACTCGAATATTGTATATATATATAGAGGATATTTATTTTATTATATGGACAAAAAAAATTAGGACGCGCGCGTACATACGGGACATAACTTTTTCATATCTTCACTAGTGAAAATATGGAAAATAGTTTACGGTAAAACACTATTATCCATATAATAATACATATTATTTACCGCGTATCCATGCTGATCAGCTGCTTCTCTGCCGTGATTAAGTCTCATTGTCGGAAAGAACTGAAACTCGATATTAGGATGAGTAACTTCTTCATTACTTCTAATGAATCCTCCAACTTCGACGTGTGTAATTGCTCCTGGACCCTTTCTTGTCAACAGCCATTCTAGCCCAATAGACGCCATTTTTATCAGCGGTCTCTTACTCCAAAGTGTAACAGGTTTCTTGCACGCCTGGGGTGAGTTGTAAGGTGTTAGTAGGATGGTTATTCATAGGAGGAATGAAGGGGAATGAAGTAAAAAGATGAATATATGATAGAAAAAATTAACTTTCTTAAAGCAAGTATGACTGGATATGTATATGGCTGAATGAATGAATGAATGAATGAATGAATGCAAGATATAATAAATGAATTAATGACTTGAAAGAATGGATTGATGGGTGAATGGATGAATGAATGAATGGAAGAATGAAAGGGTTTATGAATAATTGAATGAATGAATAAATGAAAGAAAGAAAGAAAGAAAGAAAGAAAGATATAAAGAAAGAAAGAAAGAAAGAAAGAAAGAAAGAAAGAAAGAAAGAAAGAAAGAAAGAAAGAAAGAAAGAAAGAAAGAAAGAAAGAAAGAAAGAAAGAAAGAAGAAAGAGGAAAAAAAAAACAATGAAAGAAAGAAAGAAAGAAAAGAGAGGGAAAAAAAACAATGAAAGAAAAAATTGATGGATGGATGAATAAATGAATGAATAATTTTATGGATGGACATATGTTTGTTCCTTGTTTCAATCATTTATAGAGGTTCACCAATACATATAAATGAACTAACTGAGTTACCTGCTGTAAATGAAACTGAAGATGATCCTGTAAATTTTGTCCTACCCCTGGCAAATGACAGACCACAGGGATCCCATGATTCCTTAACTCATCACCATCACCAATCCCAGAAAGCATCAAGACCTGAGGGGAGTTGATGGTTCCACCGGATAGGATCACTTCTTTGTTTGCTCTTACTCTCTTTATCTAATTAATTTATAGATAGACAATTAATTATAACAGCGTTTGTATAGTGCAAACTAAATAAGGCTTTGAATAGTGAAGACAGAGAGGCAAGCCAAGAGGGCAATAAATACAACACTGATTTCGAGTTCGTTTTTGCAGTCTTAGATTCATTTGTAAGTTGTAATCAAATTAGGCAAACAGTAGAGCCAATATTTTTATTGATTCTTGCAATTAATATATGCATTCTGTCATAAATATAAGTATAAATATAAATATAAATATAAATATAAATATAAATATAAATATAAATATAAATATAAATATACACCTACTTGCAGTAAGGTTGTCATACAAAAATATACATTTGTTATAAAGAAAATAGAACATTTGTGATTTAGTATGATAGGAATTGATTAAAAGACAAAAGAAGATCACTCAAGCTGAACTCTCTCTTTTGTCTTTTAATTAATTCCTTTCGCACTAAATCACAAATGTTCTATTTTCTTTGTGACAAATGTTCTATTTTGTATGACAGCCTTACTGCAAGTAGGTGTAAATATAAATATAAATATCAAAGAATATATCACATGCATGCTATGGAGGCTGAGGCTGTGCCATAAAGAATTATAATGACGCGCTCCTCATCGCAAACTGCACCCGACTAGACTCAAGGAGAAACGAGCTTTGTTTAAAAACTTTAGAAAGAATGAAAGAGCCATCGGCTCGATTACACAACCTATTACCATCTACTCGTGCAATTGCCCACGGTCGCAATCTTCGTAATAACAACAATCTAACATTACCAAAGTGCAAAACAGAAAGATATAAAAAATCGTTTATTCCAGCAATGTGCTATAAACAGTAATTTTAGATTTTTTTATTATTGTATTTACATATTATCGACTTTTAAGCTTATATTTTATAAAAAAATTCATATCTATTTCTATTTATACACATTTTACTATTCAATTATAATTATAATTTTGTCATTACGCAATTCAGCCTGATGGCTGCGATGTAATTGTTTTATAATAAACCATTTATTTTATATTTATTTGAAACAATGCAAAACTCAAAACTGGAGTATCAATAAATTATGACTAGCAAATAACAAACCATATACATAACATTACTTCAAACACATATCACATGCATGTTATAGGATGAGGTTATACAATGACGAACTCCATTCAGGAGTATTTAACAATTATTAGCTGAAGTTGAAGTGAATGTCAAGGTTATTATTCACTGATATTCAATGAGCATGATGTGAAAAACTGTTCAATAAAATATACAAAAGTGACTATTTCAAAGAGTAAATATACCCATCCTTTTTTGAAGAAAAATTGTTCATTTCTTATTTCTAAAAAGGTGTAAACACTATAGGTGATTATCAAGAAATAGAGTGTTTCACCTAATCACTGCATGATTTTCTATAATCACATGTGTATATATAGCTAATTCAATGAACTTTGTCGCTGATTTATAATGCCTATAAACCTAATCGTCAGACCGACAGGGATCGTGGGATATCTTTTATCGAGGCGAATGAGGCGTGCAAAGCGTGTAAAACATTCAACGTGTATTTGCAAGTGTTCCTCAGTGGAAACAAAAACACAAATTACGGTTTAGGAATCTTGAAAACCCATGAAATTTTAAAATCCCATGACCACTTTCGCTCTCAAGATTAGGCTTTAGGCTTGTTTCAGCGACAAGGTTAATTGAATTAGCTATATACTGTTTCGTTATGAAAAGATGACAAACAAGTCGACGTAAAAGCTTTATTCTACTCCGGTTGTCAAACTAGTACAAGCGACTGACTTTACATACGGGACTTAAGAATGTCAAAATCCTATTACGTCACATCCCTCTTGTCAACAAATAACAACAATACCATGAAAACAGGTACTATAACTTAGCTGAATAACATGATAGGTTTCTTCAGTGAATGACTTTGGTAACCTTAATGTGACACTAACAGATAATGATAAGGGTCCAAATGTCAATAAATGTTCATAACTACTGATCAATAACAAATATAAAAGTGTCACTTAGTGTTCAAACATAGCTTTGTTTTAGCCTGGTACAAAGTCATTGAGATGGCTTGGTCTTCGGATCTCTCTCCCTCGAGAACTGTATTTGGGGGGTGGAGACTTGTCGGCGGGTTGCTTGACTTGGGCTGGTCTTTCTACAGCTGTCTGTGGAGATGGTTGAACTGCTGTCATCACAGGCAAGGGTTGTTCTGACTGGCTGCTTGTATCTGCTGAGGGGGTAGGGCAGGTTTCCTTCTTCTCTGTGTTTGGCTTCTCTGGTGATGACTGTGGTGGTAGTGGGTCCAGGATAACTGTTTCTGGTGTCAGCCTCAGGTGGCGTCGGTTTCTTCGATATGTTTGGCCCTGTTCTGTTGTAACATTGTAGGACCTGATGTTCACTTGGCTGTCCACCTCTGCTTTAATCCATCTTTTACCTCCGGCTCTTGGTTTTATGCGTATACTGTCGCCTGGCTCGAGTGGTACCAGTTCCTTGGTTCCTCTGTTGTAGTAATATTCTTGTTTGTTCTTGCTCCTTCTGAGTTTATCTGTTACATTCTGAGCACCTGATGTTTCTAGTAGCTTGGTAGGCGTTGGCAGTAGGGTTTTTGTCCTTCGTCCAAACAATCGCTGCGCTGGTGACGTTCCAATGCCTTCTGTTGGAGTGTTGCGAAAATCTAGTAATGCGAGGTATGGATCTGTTCCTGACTCCAATGCTTTGCACATAATCCTCTTCACAGTGTTGACTGCGTTCTCTGCTTTACCATTTGACTGTGGGTAGAGGGGCGAGCTTGTGATGTGCTGGAACTGATAGTCTGCTGCAAATTTTGTGAACTCTCCTGAGCTAAATTGAGGGCCATTGTCACTAATCAGGCGGTCAGGTATTCCGTGGCGACTGAAATGGCTCTTGAGTTTGTTGATGACGTCACATGACTTTGTGCTGTAGAGTCTGTCAACTTCACCGAAGTTGGAGAAGTAGTCTGTAGTTACCAGGAAGCGTCTACCATTGAACTCAAACAGGTCGGTGGCAATAAACTCCCATGGCCGACTTGGGGCTGGATGGCTCATCAAAGGCTCTTTCTGTTGCCCTGCTTGGAATGTGTTGCAAATGCTACACTTGGAGATGTATTCTTCTACCTCTGTGTTCATTCTTGGCCAATAGAAGGCTTCTCGGGCTCTACGCAGACAGCCTTGAATCCCGAGATGGCTGGCATGTAGTTTACTCTTTATTTCATCTCTCAATCCATAGGGAATGATGACTCGCTCACCCTTGAATATGATACCGTTCTGAACTGAGAGGGTTTCTCTGAATGGGTAGTAGTCATGTATCTCTTCTTTTACTTTCTTTATTGTGTCAGGCCATCCTTGCAGTATCACTTGTTTTAAAGTCTGTAGCTGCTGATCTTGTTGAGTGTGTTTTTGGATCTTTGACAGAGTTTCGTCGGTGACTGGCAGGAATTGACACATATTGATGTTTTCAACATCCTTCTCTGTAGGGGTTCTGTTGACTGTCATTACCTGCTCCAGATCAGTTGAGGAGACTTCATGGTGCGGAAGGTATGCTCTGCTTAATGTGTCTGCCATGTACATTTTGGCTCCCCTTTTGTAGGTTACCTCAAATTCGTATCGTTGTAGCCTTAACATCATTCTCTGTAGCCTCTTTGGTGCACTTAGTAGACTTCTCTTAAAGATTGTCTCTAGTGGCTTATGATCAGATTCGACTAGTGTCTTCCGGCCATACACATAAGTGTTGAATTTCTCCATGCCATAAACGATTGCAAGCATTTCTTTCTCTATTTGAGCATAGTTACTCTCAGTAGGTGTTAATGATCTGGAGGCATATGCAAGTGGGTGTCCATTTTGCATCAAACATGCACCCAAACCATTCTGTGACGCATCACATTGTAGCACTGGTTGGACTTCGGGATTAAAATACTGTAAGATGGGCGCATTAGAGAGAATCTTCTTAGTTTCATCAAACGCTTTGCCATGAACATGTTTGTCCCATAGGAACTCTGTGTCGTTCTTAATAAGGTCTCGGAGTGGTTTGGTTACCTCTGATAGGTGGGGGGCAAACTTTTGCACGTAATTCACCATCCCCAGAAGCCTTTGCACAGCTTGTTTATCAGTTGGAGAGGGCATACCAACAATAGCACTAACTTTCTCAGGGTCTGGTCGTAGACCATCTGCTGTAATGACATGACCCATGAAGGCGACTTGGTCCTTCCTCAACTGCAATTTGGACTCATTGAGCTTGAGGCCTTTGCTACGACACCTGTCCAGAAGGTTTCTCAGCTTTGTATCATGGTCCTTCATGGCTTCTTCATCAGTTGCGCCAGACCCAAATAGCAATATGTCGTCAGCTATGGCTTTGATTCCAGCCAGTCCTTCTAGTGCAATATCCATTCGCCGCTGGAATTCTTCAGGGGCTGGGGATATGCCAAAAGGCATTCGAAGCCATCTGTATCTACCCCATGGGGTTGAGAATGTCGTCAAGAAGCTGCTCTCATCATCGAGCTGCACATGCCAGAATCCATTTTTAGCATCTAGTACCGAGAAACATCGTGCTTGTGACAGGTCAGGAAGAATATCATCAATCGTAGGGAGAGGATAGTGGTTTCTTTTCAGAGCTTTATTTAGTGGCTGTGGGTCAATGCAGAGTCTTAGCTTCCCATTTCGCTTCGTGGTAACAACTGTAGCTGATATCCACTCTGTTGGTACATCAACAGGGGTGATTACACCAAGGTCCGTCAGACGCTGAAGCTCCTCTTTCAGGTTGTCTTTTATGGCTATGGGCACTTTTCTTGTGGGTAGTTGGACTGGTGGTACCGATTTATCAATCTGAAGTTGAAGCTTTCCTTCTAGGCATCCTTCTCCTTTAAACACATCAGAGTACTCCTGTAGTATCTGTTCCCTTGTCACTGGGGTGTATTGTTTCTGGTGAGTCACATCTACCGCAAGTATATTAGCTGGGTTGGCCGTCAGAAGCTTCATCTGTTGGCTAGCCTTGGCTCCAAGGAGTGATCGTGCACTGCCTTTTACAATTACAAACTCCACGCTGTACTTTTTACCATTCTTGGGATTCACCATTTGTACTCGTTTCTTGCCTAGTGGCCTCTCTTCACTCTTGTTGTACATGATCAGGACAGTGTTAGTTGGGTGTAGTGATCTGAGGCTATCCATACCATACAATCGCGTGCAAGTCTCTTGTGACAATACATTAACAGTGGCCCCACTATCCAGGTACATTTTCTCCTCTTGGCCATTAAGTAGCATGATAGCTGTCAACTTGCTATCAAACTCTTTTTCACCGACTTGGCCAATGTGCTCTTTGACGCTCACGTATGCTATGTACTCATCAGACTCATATTCATCATCATCATCTACTGCGTTGACTTCTTGTCTCCGTTGTTCACGTGTTTGTCCTTGACAGACTTTTGCAAAATGATTTTCTTTGCCACATTTCCTGCATGTCTGTCCCCATGCTGGACACTGTCGACGATTCTTGATATGTGTGTTTCCACAAAAAAAACACCTGAGCTTTGGTTCTTGCCTTTTGTGTTGTTGTTGGAGTCTTGGTTTTGACATGGTACGTTCTCTGGGCTCCCACTTAGACGGTGCCTTCTTGGTAATCGCGTGGACTTCTTCGTCGTTGTCGATTGTCTTTAACTGCTTTTTCGTGGTCTCAAATGACCGGCAAATGTCGATGCAATTTTTTAAAGTTAGCTCAGACCTCTCTAGGAGTCGTTTCCTTGCTGCTGTGTCACGTACTCCAATGACTATTTTATCTCTGATCAGGCTTTCTTCAAGGTTTCCAAAGTTACACGTTTTTGAGAGTTTCTTGAGCGCTGTTACGTAAGTGTCTACAGTTTCATTGGGCTCTTGTACTCTCTGGTTGAATATATAACGCTCGTAGGTTTCATTCGTCTTACCAATGCAATGTTTATTTAGTTTGTCGATCACAACATCAATATCTTTTCTGTGATCTTCACTGTCAAAGTCGAGACTGTCAAAGATATCTAACGCTTCGCTGCCCATGCATGTGAGGAATGTCGCTGTTCGCAGCTCTTTGTTGTGGGTCGGATTTGCTGGGTCTTTGAGCCTTGTAGCTAGCTCGTAATTCTCCCAGTCACGCTTGAATCTCTTCCAATTAGTAGGCAGGTTTCCTGTCGTTTCTAACTTGGCTGGTAAGGGAATATTCATTGGAATATGTACAACACTTGGTGTTTGAAGTTTTGGCGCCGCTTGTGCCACGTTTGAAGACGAGGATTCTTCGTCGCTCATATTTTCCTTTTTTCGTGCTCAGAAATACTCCAATCCTTGACATAAATTGTAAACTATTATTTCTTACCAGATCCTGCGTTGGTCCGTTAGATTTCTGACACCATGTTTCGTTATGAAAAGATGACAAACAAGTCGACGTAAAAGCTTTATTCTACTCCGGTTGTCAAACTAGTACAAGCGACTGACTTTACATACGGGACTTAAGAATGTCAAAATCCTATTACGTCACATATACTAATTCTAGCTGTTACCTGGCTGTCTTTCTCGTATTCTACTCCTACAGCTTTGTTGCCCTCAAAGATGATTCTTGTGACAAAAGCTTTAGTTTCTGTACGTAGCCGCTTTCTTCTTTGCCATTGGATTGGCTTGAGGTATGCTTTCGCTGCGCTGTGTCTCAAACCTGAAATGATATTAAACATGTACAACTTATTGTTATTATCTCTGAGGTTAATGCTTTCGCTGCGCTGCATCTTATATTATACCTGAAATGATATTACACATGCATGTACAGTTTAATTATTGTAATTATCTCTTGTAGCAACTTTTTCAAACCCGTTAAAAACTAACTTGATATTTTGTTGCTTCATTTTCTTTTTTTGTCTGTCTCTCACACTTTGATTGGTTGAGAACAAGTTTGGTTGGTCGGGCTGGCTGGCTGGCTGGCTGGCTGCATGGTTGACTCTCTAGCTGGGTTGATTGATTCAATATTTGATTGAATTTTAGGAACATGTTGGAGTTAGTGAGTGAGTGAGTGGGTGTTTGAGTAAGTGAGTTATATCTGAGTGATATTGGAGCGAGTGAGTGAGTGAACAAGAGGGATCCAGTATGGGTGTCTGGTTCATAGAATGGAAACTAGGGAGTAAACTAATAGGCTGCGTCGGTGTTTGATGTAAATGACTGGTAATATTGGTAATATATAATGAAATATTACTGACATTTCGAGCTTTATCCTTTCATTGAAGTAGAAAAAGGCTTTTTTTAATTTGACAAAGGGCTAAAGCTTGAAACGTCAGTATAATAAGTTAAGTTAACATTTTTACGGTGTTACAAATTTCATTATATTTGCTATGATTCATAGAATGATACATTCCCTACCAACCTTTATAAGTATTTTTATCAAATACTCCAAACCCTTCCTGCTGAAAACCATTCATGTCTGATGTGATTGGATACCCTGCTTGCTCGCCTGCCTTGAGAAAAGCATGCATCAGGGGACTGTATAAAACCCCTTTGGTCACTGGTAATGGCCCATCATCGCCACGGTAGTCACTAGCACCTGCACATTAAAATAAATAAAGATACTTTCAGTGATCATAATAATAAAGTTGCTAAAGGGGAATTAATAAACGTGATGATATCAATGCAGGGGCGGACTGAGGGGGGTCAACTGGGTGACTTTTCACCCCATTTTTGCAGTAATGTCCCGTTTTAGCAAAGAAAAGCGGGCACATTACGATCTTTGCACTCTTGTGCCTGCCGTCATCTGCCAAAAGGATATTAAAGTTCACCCCCCTTGTCAGATTTCTGGATCCACCCGTCATGACAATTATCATGTTGATGATCACAATGATGAAAATGATGATGATTATCATTATCATTATGATATTGTGAAGGAGGATGGTATTGAAGTTGATGAAAATTATATGTTAATAATGATAATGAAGATGATAAATGTTAACGGGATGCTAATGATGATGTTTAATAATAAACATAATGCTAGTGACATTGATGGCAAATTATGGTGGTGATGAGAACGATGCTTTGCATAATACTTACAAGTTGATAAAAATGAAGTTGGTGATATGATGATCCACAGGATGATTATGATGACAAAAGATTAATTATAGACATACCAACCTAATTCATAACTCTCTATCTTTTTGAAGTATGGCAGACAGTCAGCATATGACCATCCCTTTGCTCCTTCAGTTTCCCATCTGTCATAGTCATAGGCATGACCTCTGACATACACCATACCATTGATTGATGATGATCCTCCTAACACCCTCCCCCTAGGGCAGTACATTACTCGGTTATTGAGATGTTTCTGAGGCACTGAGGTGTAATACCAATTATATTTAGTTCCACCTAATACTAAAGGTAAAGCAGCAGGCATATGAATGGTAAGCGCCATGGCATCTGTAGGGCCTGCCTCTAGCAGTAGAACATTGCTACCAGGATCTGCTGACAGACGATTGGCTAACACACATCCCGCTGATCCTGCACCGCAGATAACATAATCATGACTGGAAGAGAATGTTAACGTTCTATGGGACTGGATACTGGCACCTGAGAATACATAAGATATTAAATAGTTGGTGGAATTGAACGTATTAAGTTACAATAGCTTCTTCAAGTCTGATCTGCTCAGCTAAGAGATTATTTAAATAAATATTTCGACTGCAGGCCATAAAAACAGATATACATCAATCATTTTACCTTTGTTTGCAACTGCCCTTAGTCCACTGAAGAAGCCACATGCAAAATGTGCCTTCAAAATTGCCATCGATTCTTATACGACGGACTCAGCCAAGCAAAATCATGTTCTTCGATATATTAAACTTGTGACCCGCTATTACAATGTATTTCACCGATATATTCCCTCCAATATCTCTCATTTATAGTCTTCTTTGGCCTTCTTTTGTGCCTTATAACTGATCAAGGATATTGTCAAATTGCAGCAAACTTTACCAAGTAGTGTTTCAATACAACATCGTGTTTTTAGCACTGAATGCATATGAGCTCCGTGACGACTGTGACGGTGAATGCGTGATCCAACTTGTCACGACACAGGTAGCCCAAGCTCTGTGTCATAGGATGGAAATGGAGATTTTTGAAAGACAGTTGAAAGAAAGTTATTGAGCTGGAGTGATATATATTTTCTCTTTTTAACAAATTGCACATTGTTTTTTTTTACAACACAAACCAAAATAAATGTACAAAAAGGAAAATTTCAAATAATAAATTAGCCCAGGAGCCCATTACCTGCATAGCTGGCTCTTTGGAAACTCTAAGGATTAAATACAGCACAGGAAACCCAAAGGCTCTCATGATTATAATAGATTTTATTTCATTGTATAATTTATTTCATATAAAAGCGACACTAAGCCGGGCTCCCTGTGGTCTGTTCCAAACTTTTGGAACGTAAATTACAGTGATTTGTATGGGAAAATTATATATTCAAGTAACCATATCTCAGCTGCTATTTGACCGATTCTCTTCACATATGGAGTGTGAACGTCTTTTTAAGTTGAGTTCATGTTTGTTTTGGCAAAATCTTTCGAAACTTGGCGTTCATTTTTGACAGTTATTTGATTTCTTCTTTGTATCGTTGTAGGCTAAACTGTCGACGCCAGTTCTTTCTGTCAGCAGTATGTTTTGGAAGTCTTGATGTCAAATGCATTTGGGCTGGTAACAAACATCCAAAATGACCCTAACGAGGAACTGGTAAAGTAGAGAATCGGTTATACGTGCAATGGTTTGTCCAGTGTCTTTTTATTTTCTGGCTGGCTGGCTGGCTGGCTGGCTGGCTGGCTGGCTGGCTGGCTGGCTGGCTGGCTTTGATAGCTTTTGTGGGGAGTGGATGTACAGTCTTAATTTAATCAGTATTTTTTATATTGATAGGTGCTTTTCTTGGTGGCCGGCTTTCACACGACAAGTTTAGCATTCAGAGCCTTTCTTTATTACCTAGCATCCTTCCCAGAATCACAGGAAAAACTCTATGATGAAATCGAGAAGGCTTTTCAAGCAGATCCTAATAGACCAATATACGATCTGGTTCTAGAGCTGCAATACCTCAACTGCTTCTTCAACGAAATGCTTCGCATAACGCTTCGTGATAGAGGTGCAATAACGCGTAAATGTAACGAGACGTGCACATGAATGGTGTTCACTTTGCAAAGGGAACGCCTGTGTTAATGTCATACTTCCTGGCCAATTACGATCCTGATGCATGGTCGGAACCCCTCCAATTCAACCCAGAAAGATTCCGTAGCGAAGCGAGTGAACAAAGGCATCCATATCAGTTTAATCCATTTGGAGCAGGTCCTCGCAACTGCCTCGGGAATTGCCTGGCACAGATGGAGACTAAGATCACTATAGTTCGACTGTTGAGAGAGTTTAAGTTTGTGATTGCCCCTGAAAGTAAGCCAAGCTAGTGTGGCCTATTTACTGCCTGAAATCGTGAACTGAGAGTGGAATCCAGAAACAAAATGCAGCAGTAATGCTGACTAAGCGACTAATTATTTCTAAACTGGACATATTTTTTGGTCCCAAAGCTAGAGATTATACAATGCAACTTCCCTAAACCAGATCCCTAAAAAAGACATATCGTTTGGTCCCAAATAAAATAGAACCGGCCTACATAAACCGGAACACTAGCTACTAAACCTTTCTTTTTCCTTGAAACGTCCCAGCGCTATCAGGTATAGTAGTATTTCAAAAACGAGAGCGAGTCATTTCATCTTAGCATTTATATCGTGTATTCACATAATTCTCTTCTGAATCAGTCGTAGATTGATCTATCAATTTTGTCAACTTTTAAGATAGTTCCGGACACTTGCTACTGCGCACTACGCTCGCGCACATCTTGTTCAAGGATTTCTGCCATGGAAGAAAAAACAAATCAAAGCCAAATTATGCCTTTTCTCAGCTTCAAACAAACTAAATAATGATAAAGGGGAGTCTTGAAAGCGATTAGTGCCCAGTGTTACTCGGCCAAAACAATAGAAATTTTGAATTTTTCGCTTATAGCGCCTTAACTAACACGGTGACCCCTAATTTTTTATTCATGGCTCCATTTACTATTCTTACGATTAAGAGTAAAAAATGAAATATTCATCGATTGGATTTTCTGTAATTTTACAAATGCTACAACTATATACACATGTAGGGGTGCGTAATTGGCGTAGAATTGTGCTTCTAGGGTTAACTTATACCAATATTTGGAAATGATTCAATGATTTTTATGACAGAAAATGTTAGATAAACCTTACTGGATCTATCGTTTGATATAATTTAATGCTTTTCCTGAATACGTTCGCATTCTCTAGACTGCTTTGAGTAGGTACTTTTGAGCAAAATCACCGCAAATTATTGCAAATACCTACTTTTACTATATCTTATAACTCTATAACCAATACGGTGACCCCGATATTTTTACACGTTTTTTTGACTTGCCAAACGATGATCTATAAATGACAGGATTTATACATAAATTCATTAAGAAATTCAAGTATATCCGAAACTACCTTAACAGTTAGGTGTACTTGGTTTTGGTTCACCTTGGCTCTTACTGTGTCTAGTCTCTAGTCTTTGCACAATATTAATAACAAAGTATTAGTATGTATTTAAAAATCAATAAGTACATATTACAGTATTTCCCCGCTCGCGCGATCCTAATAAAGTCACGTGATGGGGGCCGTACGTGTTTTGTTGAGCGGGCCGTATAAAGCCGTCCGGCCCGTTCAAAAAGGCGTACGCACCCGCTTGCAAAAAAATTAAAATGAAAGGGTCATGTGATAAAATGGTTTTTGACTGAGCAGGTCATGCCGGACGGGAAAATATTTGGTTCTTGGTCATTTGTATGGACCTCGCGCATAATCTCGTCCGGCCCACCCACTCAGTCACTAGTGATGTCAGCTGTGCAGCTCTGTCAAGTTTTGGATGCCTGACAATCAGTGAAAGGAGCTCGACTAAATTCCCTTTCAAAAAGCATGTTTATATTAAATCAAGGTACAAAGAACATGAACATTGCACTCTTAAGTTGCTTATTTTCTTCTTTCAATATTTTCAAATACCTTTGACACGTACTGTTTTTATGGGTGAATGAACGGCGAGCTGGGGGTTTTCCCTAATTCGTTTTATTTATATTTTTATACAATAAGGTCGCATAACAAAAATGCACGGGCTCAAGGCTAACAAGTTTAGTGAATTCGTATGCAGGCCTGGTTGCAAATACATTACCTAGTATATAATAGTAATAATATAAAAAGTATCAATATTCCGTACCCTACAACTTTTCTTATCAATATCCCGTACCCCTATTCTTATCAATATCCCGTACCTCTATTATTAATATCCCGTACCCCTATTCTTATCAATATCCCGTACCTCTATTCTTATCAATATCCCGTACCCTATTCTTATCAATATCCCGTATCCCTAAAATTATTCAAATCAAAATCCCGTGTCCCTATATTGTTTTCTGACTAAAAACCCATATTCATAAACCTTTTCCACTCAGCTGTATCCCGTTCGTCCCGGTGTAAGTTTCCTATAGTCACTTTCCCGAATATCTCCATAAACACTTTCCCGTAGATATTTTTTATCACGAAAAGCCCTAAAAAGCTCCTAATAGACGACTTTCAAAAATGGCCGCCACTAATTATCATAATTTTTAAAATTGATGTTTTAAAAAGAGAAAGCTATCATCTTGATAGACATTCACCATAACAATAACTTGTGAAAGTTTGAGAAAAAAACGATTAAATTTGCAAGAAGCTATGAGAGTTTGAAAAATCAGTAAAACACCAAAACGAGGCATCAAAGGCCTCAGCAGAAAATTACATACAAATCTCTACATTTTTCATTGAGCATAACGTCTTTGGTATTTTAGCCAGAGCATGCATCAAAACTATCCAACTTGCCTATTTTTAATAGGTGGTTCTTTCATGACAGTGTTTAAATATTAAAATATCTGTTTACTTGAAAAATCATTTTCCGGTATATATTATGGTATTCATGAAAGTGGTCTATAGGGCCGTTAAAATCATGAGTCCAGTATTACGACCTTGGCGTATTATGTTCAAAATAACAAGTCATTTCAAGAATGATGATATATTCCACGTTGAACAAGGTCAAGGCTAGAAGTGATCACGTACTAAGAAACCAACAGAAGATTTCATTTAAGACTCTTGACCCTTACTTGTAGGAAAAAATAGTCTAAATTCTTATTATACACTCTGAAAAAATCAAAACCAAAAAAGTTTTTTGGGTATTACATATCATTAATTATATATTATTATTATCTATTTTTTACTCAGATGAAAGTCAGTTTATTAGGCCAAAAAGATATAGATTGTGATTGTAATATATATTCTTTTATGAAATATAAATTTCCTGATATAAAAAACGCTTTTAAATAAATGTGATTGTATAATTGTGATTGTATAATGATTTTTGAAAGACAACTAGACTCATTAAAAAAATTCATCAATTTTCAAAACGGGAAACAATTTTCTGCAAAAAGCTATAAACATTTTTTTAAAGCTTTAGCCTGTGAAAACAGACGTTCTTTCGCTCCTACGTCTCTCACCTAAAAAGCTGCAATGAAAATATTTAAAAACAAAATCCAATTTTTAACCAATTTGATCTATAATTTGTTTACAATTTCAAATGCAATTTTTAAACCGGGTAATTATACATCATTACCCTGCGAGCAAAGGTTCCTTTCTCTCTACCTAGACGTTTGTTGGTTGGTTGGTTGGTTGATTTGTTTGTTGTTCCAGGTAAGAGAAAGGAACCTCTGCTCGAAGGGTAACATCCTGCATCCTAGTGAACAGATACATTTTAGTAATTCAAATAAAGATTATTATCATTATTAATATTAAATACAGATTTCCCCCTATAAAAATTAGAAGTATTCTCACTATTTCAATGCGCCCTTCATCGCCCACGTAAAGAAACGATTTATCAGTTAAGATAATTAACTCTGACAGTCAATAAAAAAAAGTATATATCATATAACAAAACACTTCCTTTTCGAATCAAACGTTTTCCTGTCCTGTGCCCCATCGATGCTGACCGTATCTTTAACCCTGGAAGCGAAACTCTGATTGCTCAATATTAAGATAATTAACCTTGACAGTCAATAAAAAAAACTATTATATCATATAATACTACACTTCCTTTTTCCAATCCAACGTTTTCCTGTCTACGGCTGGCCGTATATCCTTTTAGAGACAATGTCCCTGGTCGCAAAACTCTGATTGCTTTTTAAACGCATTCAAATTAATGTCTAATTGTTCATATTGTGAACTTGAAATAGAACATGTAGGGATGAATACCACTTTAACATCGGGCGGTGTCTGCTGTGCCAGTGTTTCGGACTGAATTGTGAAACAATTGGAGCAGAATTTACTGGCAAAAATTGACTGTTGGACTAGTCGTTAGCCTAAGGCCAAGTTCAAACGTTGAATCTCACAGACCTCACATGTGCCGAATCTAACGCAAATGGGCAAAACCTATTGTTTGAATTTATTGCATTAGATTCGGCACATGTGAGAAGCGACGTTTGAACTAGACCTAAGTTTAAACTGAATTTTGTGTGCATGTTTCTTTTTAATTTAACAAATTGATGTAAACTAGTGTAGACAGCTTCAATACATCGAAGAAAAGAACCGAAAGAACGTCTTTTTTCTCAGGCTAATTAGCGTAGTTTGCGTTCTTCCAGCATGTGTGATTCTCAGCATCGATTCTCAGGTATCAGTTGGAGTATTACTGAATGCAGTTGTTAAACCTGTTAAACAAGTTTGCAATCAGATCAGGAAACTATTAATTAAAAATGTACAATATCTTGTTCCTGAATTAATGTACATTTAAGTTTTTTTTTTTTTTAGCTAATAAAAAACAGCTGGCCATGAAAGAAACATGGCCTAAACACACCCTTTTCAACTATCACAGACAATTATCCATATTCAGGAAATTGACATTTTTAGAATTGAAAAAAATCAAAGAATCCGATAAACTATATTCATTGTTTGTTCCTTCCCCTTAACCCTTTGTTGTCTGTCTCTTGCACATTAAACATGTGTAATACAGTTGCAGTTAAAAAAATAAAGAAACTATTTGGTTTCAGTGTACACTCAGATACACAGAAAAAAAGCATTGGGTACATATGCTTGTTTGTCAATTGAGTGTGAAAATCAGATAAATAGAAAGCATTGTGAACTTTTACTGCAGTCTTCAGATATACACAATAGAAAATAATAATAACAATAATAAAAGATAGACAGTAAAATGAATATATAGCTTAAAGTCCTCAAAATGTGGTAATATTTTCAGAAATTTAAATGAAAGGAAATCTTGTACAAATTTTCACACAAGTTTTACCACGTTTTTATAGCTTTTAATTTTTGAAAATGTTGTATTTGCTGTTTGAGATTGAGTGATAGAGCGAAAACACTAGAACCATGAAACAAAATCAAATTGTAAGTTTGTAATAGTTCTTATTTAGCGACTATTAGTTATTATAATAGACAAGTAAAGTTGTAATGAGGTATTCTTTCCTTTTGTATTTGATGTTTCTGGTTGAGTGATACTGACTAAATAGTCACTAAATAGAAAATATTAGTTAGTAACTATTTTGTTTTTATTTCATGGTTCTAGTGTTTTCGCTCTAGTGTCTATTATAGTTACTATTTAAACAGTAGTAACAATTCCTCGTAAAAAAACATTGTAAAACAATAGTCAGTTAATAAGGATGTGATAAAAAACTGATCTTCCATGAATGGATGAAAAAATGTTTATCGTCATTTAATTGCAATATTGATCAATTTACTTTTCACTAAATACCTTAGGAATATGCTGGAAAGATATTTATAAAAAAAATTCATCCTTTCTCCAGACCGCCCAGCAATGTTTCAAGTCGAAATGCCTGTACATTGTGATGGTCAACCAACCGATTTGGGGTATAATCAGTTTAATAAACAAAACTTTACTTTTGGAAAGTAACTGACATTGAAGGCAGTTTCCTCTTTAAAACATGAAATGAAAGCATGAAATAATCCAATACTTTTTAAGATTATAAATCAAAGCTTACATACAATAAACCATTTTTTTTTTTTTATCAATGAACTTGTATTATAAGAAATCTTCAATGAATGCAGGATAAATGTTTTTTTAAAAACCTGTTTCAAATATGGATCAATCTAGCACAAAGTTAAGCATTTCTCTCTTTATTAGCATGAAACTAAAAAAATCTTCAATGAATCAAACGCTTTATGTGTGTAAACCATCGGTTAATCGGTTTGATTAGCGTCCACTGTGCTTTTAATCAGCATGGGACATATTTGGTGGTCTGTTGCGGAAACCTGGTCGAGCATATAAACAATTAACATTATATTAAGCTTATAAAAAATAACATTGATTTGTTATAGTCACAGCTTTAAGGTAGTTATAATGACAATTAAGCTCATTGCAGAGAAAAAGAATTGATTAATATTTTAAGCCGGGTGACAACTTTGAAACAAAGCTGTAACATGCAAAAAAAACTAAAGGCCAGCGAGATCTTTTCAAAATGATGAAATTTTGAAAAAGGTTATATTAAAAACAATTTGAATTAAAATTAATTAAATATATAGCTCTTTCATACCCCGAATAAGGGATCTCTTTTATACTCTGACGAAGGGCTAAAGTTTTACTTCGGTGTTACAAAACAAATTTCATGTTTTAATTTCAGTGATTAAAAAATGTTTATCATAGCATAATAACCATAACAAGATGCATCCTACGTAGGTAGCCTGCGTAAACAGACCCTTATTAGCGCGCTACGTGCGTAATATCTAACTGGTTTTGAATTAAGGGTATTCATAAACATAAATTCAAGCCAAAACACAAAACACACAAAACCTAATTTTAAACGTATTTTTTTATCGTACCATAACAACTGGTTGTTCATACTTGAATATACGTACACCAACAGATTGTTTCAGTAGAAACATAACAGAAAGAACAACATAAGAGGACAAGTTTGTAATAGTCAAGTATTTTTTATTTAGTTTCTTGTTATATTTTTTTACTCATATTTTTTATTTATTTTCTTGTTACATTTTTTTACTCATATTTTTTATTTATTTTCTTGTTATATTTTTTACTCATATTTACTTAGTTTTTCCCAATTCAATAGGGCTACGTTATGCAGTTTCTTAGAAACGAATATAATATTGATATCATTATTAAATGACATGAAAAACTTCAAATCTTGTACGACGTGTATATATAACGATATTTTACGAAAACTACTTTGATATATATTATGCGCGCGCGAATGACTATTGGGGGAGGCGTAAGGGTAGTTTGTGTGCAAAATAGTAACTATGGGGAGAGGAGTGAGTACGATTTCCATACAAAGCAAAAGCTAAAAAAGGGTGTCCATGCAGAATAGTAAATATGGGGGATGGGGATGATTACAATTCTCATGAAAAAAAAAACTATGAGGGAGAGGAGTGAGTACGCGTACGATTTCCATTGTCCATGCAAAACCAATAACTATGGGGGAGATGGATGATTACACTTTACCATCATACAGAATTACTGATGTCTTGATTTAACAGTTCTAGTTTGATAAATATTTTTGGTTGAACCATGTTTAACTTGCAGTGCCACCTTAATGTGTAGCCACGGTAGTCCATGGCAACCATGTTTTACTTTGTGAGACCTTTATCAATGCAAGTTCCTGTAGTGAACGTGCCAAGCCTCGATTCCACGATAAAAGGCTTTCACTGAATGATACATAAAAATATTCCTAGCTATTTCTATAAAAAAACTACTTCTAAAAGCTACTTCTGCGCATGCTCATCTGTACGTACTTGTTATTACTGGTACTGGAATAGCTCGGAGTGGACTGGGCGGTACGTTATTGAACATATTGTATGTATATCGACAGTTATTAGGAAATATTAATGGACTTGCTGGAAATGTTCTGAACGGGCTTGTTGGACCAAGACGGTAGTCAACACAACAGCTACAAATCGGAGGTACGATGGTAGGTAATAAACCAGTAAACTGGTAACCAACCTCCGGGGGCGGTGTTAATGATGTAAGGGGCAGGAAGGCTTGTGATTCATGTTTGACTGTGTCGATAGATACAGGTACAGGACGTTGTTCTATTTCCTGTTTCACCATACGTTTTCCACGTGGTTTATATTCGTAAGGGAGTTGCCCAAACTTGTAAACTAGCCTTTGACCTGGTACCTACAACAAGAAAGCAAAGAAATCATTAATTACATACCATTACGTGTATATCAGAGAACATGTGAGCAGAGTTGTGTGCTAATTAAAATAGATAGTTAGAGGTAGTGGGTGTGGGTCTGAGTCTCCCCAATTAGTAGGACACTTGTGTCTGGCTATGACTAAAGGTAGCGACGTGATAACCTTTTTGTTTATTTTTAAATTTATTTTAACATTTGAAAATTACTTTTTAGATACAAATATACAACTTTAGTTAGAGATAGTGAAATAGTGGTGCACATCAGAATGCTTTACTTTAGATACATATGCACATTAGGTTCGTCCAGTTTTTGAATCAACCGGTCTTTTTTCAAGAATATTGTCAATAAGTATCTATCTTTCCAAAGACGAAAATGTTAAATGAGGATGATATGATTTTACAACGACCAAATGATTCAGATCACAAGTACTGTAACAACAATAATATGCAACGACAATGTCAGATATAACTATCTATCTATTCCAAAAACGACAATGTAGAGGATGATATATTTTGCAACGACAAAATGATTATCACAAGTTCTGTAACAATAACACTATGCAATATTAATCAAATGTTTATTCAGTGCCTATTTGTCAAAGGGGACCTTACACCCACGCCGTATGTGAACAAAATGTGAGTCAGAGCTAAGAGCAGTCAAAATGTGCATGACATCACCGAAATGTAATATAAAAAGGAAATCCCGTGGAGTTCGCCCATGAAAGCACCACCTAAAATACTCTCTTCCAAACAGGAAAAGATCAAGGATCAACAACTCGTTACAGTAGAAAAATAACAAAGTATTTAGATCGAGTTGTTTAAGCAGTCACTGTGGCTTACAAAAATATAAAAAACAGAGTGTATCTTGCTTAGTATTTAAATGTATTTTAAAGCTTTACAAAAACCCGTTATAGCAAACAGACAAATTAATTAATTGCTTACTATTAGATACCTATGTGGTTTACCAAAAATGATCTAATATAGAAAACAGAGAGTATCATGCTTAGTATTAAATACCTATTTAAGTGTATTTTAAGGCTTTATAAAAACCCGATATAGCAAACAGACACATTAGGGTGTGCATTGCTTAGTATTAAATACTTATGTAAGTGTATTTTAAGGCTTTAGAAAAATATTCTAATATAGAAAAAAGAGTGTATCTTGCTTAGTGTTAAACACCTATTTAAGTGTATTTTAAGGCTTTACCAAAACGCTCTAATATAGAAAACAGACAAATCAAGGTGTAGGTTGCTTGGTATTAAATACCTATTAAAGTGAATTTGAAGGCTTTACATTAATCACTCTTATATACTATAACTGCTTGAGCAGGTTTTACAGGTTTATAAAAAACACTCTAGATTAGAAAACAAGATTCGAATTGCACAGTAACTACTAAATTTCCAAAATTTCCACAGGTTTATAATAGCAAACTACTCAACTCTCTCTCATGCAGAAATAAAAGTAATTAATTGTAGTTGATAGTAGTAAGAGGAATACTTTGGACACGTTCGATAGACAATATGCTTGCACAATATGTGGAGACACTATATCCTAGGTACCAGAGGTTATTTTCTACTTGCTTTAGCGTTTGTAAATCTGACGGTTTGTGAAGCAACTAGAGGATACCGAACACAGACGTACAAATGATAAATACACTAGATCAAGAACCCCTCTAGTTTCTAGGACACTAAGGCTAACGGGAAAGGATTACTACCGAGCAAAGTGGAGAAGGATGGTGCAGGACCCTGACCTGGCAGTAGCTGGACATGAGACAAAAGGATGATGATGGTGATGATGATGATGATGATGATGATGATGAAATAAACTAAATACCTTTTGGATGATTCCTTGGTGGTAATAATATCTAATAGCTCTGCTTAGTTTCTCGTAGTTCATTCCAGCTCTGTGTTTAACAACTCCCCATCTTCTTGCAACCTCTTCTTGATTTTTCAGTTTGAATTCACCGTAATCCTTTCTGCTCCAAGCTATTATGGACGAACAACTTTCATCAGACAGCAGTTCAAGTAAGAATTCCCATAAATGAACTGTGTTTTTATATCTTGGCTTTTTGGCCACAACGTCTGTCTTTTTCTCTTCGTTTTCTGTCATTTTGTCATTTGTTTCTTCTGTTGGAAGAAGTAATGATAATTGTTAAGATAATAATGATAATGTTTTAGGTCACAAAATAATGTTACAGCTAACGAAGATATGTTGGTAGCCGGATGATGATGATCAGTGATAATAATAATAATAATAATAATAATGGTGGTGGTGGTGGTGGTGGTGGTGCATGTAACTGATATGATGATGATAGTTATCAGTGCATGATTACAGAATTATACTTAATTAACCTATCATGATGTTGTGGTGGTGAATGATTATGATATAATGATGATGATAATAATAATTCATTTTCCAACTATAATTTTCCAACTTTTCTATAAAGTGTTTAGTCGTGTGTTATGATATAGCAAACATATTGAGCAATTAATTATTTTTGCTGATTAAACTAATACATTCCTAATATACGTGATAAAACAATATTTAAACATGTGTTTTATTAAAGAATCAGAATAATGTTTTGAAAATTATTTGTCAATACAACCAAATTTATGCTAAAAATGCTTCAAATAAAATTATTAATTGATTTCTCGATATGGTTGTGGACATTTAATAATATTAATTATAATTTATCGATTTGACATTCTTTTAAACAAGTGTGAATTATTAACGGTCATAAATCAAAAAGCATAATACTGAATTATAAAACAAAATTTAGTAGTAAATCACTGTTGTTATTGTGCGTGTTTCTGTTTACAAGAACTATTATGTGAATAACATACGTTAATAATAATTAAAATCAAATTATAATTAATTTAAAAAACCTGTCGACAATAGGATAAAATGTAAGGGTTTGCGAGAAACAACATGGACGGCTCTAGAAGCAAACGAAGAATCTAGCTCTGACCTTTTTGAATGCTTGTCATGTCCTCCATCTCAAAGTTACAACGGAAGTCCGTTTGATAAAAAGTAACAAAGTTTTAGTGTCTTCCCACTCTTAGCAGTACAACTTGTGCTGACTTCAAATCCAAATAAAGTGATGAACTTGCTATCAAGTTATAACAATTTGCCTTTGGACATTCTTTTCGCTGATTGGTTAGCTCGCCCACGTACGTCATTCATTGAACCTTGGCGCGCGCGTCCATTGGCGGGAAACAATGACCTAATGACGCAAGCTTATTTGGGCCCGGCAACTACGTATGTTGCTGAATCAAAATCGTTCTACAAATTAAACTATTTTCAAGGGATAATATTCCCTTTAGAGGAAATAATCTTAAGTGGAAGCGTAAAAGCTTTTCTAACTTACTTTCTCGAGTAATTACATGAGTAGTTTTTCTAGTCTTGAAGAGAAAAGCTCTCCGCTTATAAAACTTACTGATAATTACTCAATATAAAGCTATGTTATTAAATCAACTTAACCAAGAATTGATTCAGCGTGGGTTTTTTTAATCTCTTGGTACATTTATGTTGTGTTTTGGACGAGAGCATTGACCGGAAGGAAACGATATTTATGATTGACCAATTGACCCTAGTAGACGTAAATGAAGAATACATTAGAGGCAAAAATTCTGAAGAATGCTTTACAACTCGTTGCAAAAAAACTTGAAAACTCAACTTAATTCTAAATAACCTTGGATATTTTATGTTCAACTTTTAGTTTAGACATGAATGGTGTATCTATTTTGAGAATGAATTACAACTGGGAGTTTTGTTGATGGTACGTGATTGTGGCATTTGATTCATATTCCACGATGTCATTTTCTTCCTAAGTCAAGTATCGTGGAATCGATACAACCGCGGACGTCACGGCATGGTCTGGTGAAAACAAACGCAAACATTACAACCAAATGACGATGCTCGCTAAAATAGAAACTTTTCGGAATGAAAGAGTGACTTAAAACTTTCTCGGAAATGGACTCAATGATCAATATAATGGTTGCAATTTGTTATTGTAACAATTTAGAAATGTAACAATCTTAGAGAGGAAGGATGCCGTGATGATAATGGAATGACGCAGAAACTTATTATAGCAAAAGAAAATATCATTAATCGTCTGAAAAGAGATTTCAATGTTTGTGGATCAGATTTTTTTACATTAAAAGAAATAAAAAAGAAAAAGAGAGCGACAATTGGAAATGAATTAATGAAAAATGAAAATTATTTTTATGACGTCTAATTATCACTTTTTCATCAATAAATTGAATGAATTTGTCACAACCTGCAAGAAACTATCTTTTTGGCAAAAAAACAATTATTAAAATATCACTGAATTATAATCTACTAGTCTGTGAAACAAATTGTACGTAGTGTCGAATTAATATCCGATCAAACAAAATGAAAACACTAGAATTAAAGTGAAGTGTGCTAAATTGAATCCGATTAAAAGTTACCTGTTCACCGAATTCTCAAAAACATTATGTTAAGGTGGATCACTATAGTTTTCGGAAAGCCACACCAGGCCGTTTTAAACGTCGTTTTGACAAACTTCCCAATTTTCGATTGACCTGAAACTTTTACAGATTATCAGTCTTAGACTGAAATTTAAAACAATATACTTTGTTTTTAGATTTGTATTTTAATAGCAGCAATATACAGGAAAAACGGAAATCAGTTGCGCTTAAATTGTAGACGAACGCGATGAGATCTCGAAAAGCAGCTACCACCACAGTAAACTACAACACTAGGCACCCAAAATATCAAAGAATTAGAGAAATCTGTATGTTTGATTTTGAGAAAATTACAGATATATTTTGTACTTTGTAGTTTTGAGTGTTAGAAGGAATCACTCAATGTGTGGCAATGTGACTTACAATAACTGAACAAATAGCGCTCAAAAACCGTCAAAACCTTCCCTGTACATATATGTCTTTAGTTACTAAGTTTGAGACAATAAATCGTTCACAGTATTGAGAAATTATTTTTTTCCTTAGAGATGTTAGAGCTTGACTTCAAGCGAAAACACATCACTGTTGCGCTTTTCTAGAAATATTCAAAACTGCCGTTTACATTTTTCTGTAAAATTCACAAACTCTTCTCCAAAGTACTAGAAATGCTATACTGAAGTTTCATAATAATTGAGGCATTTAAACGTCGTAAAAAAATTAAACTTGGATATCTTAACGAAGTCGACCCGTTCGGATGTTCACGGCCGCTAATGATGCAAATCTGCGCTACATTCTGGAGTCACGACGCAATACACCGTGACGGTTTTGGTTGAGTTATTACTTCCGGCGATAAAAGAAAGAGCCAGGGAAGGGAGGGGAGGGCTGAAGCTGAGTTGGTTTACCCTCATAGAAATAAATGGAAAAAAAAGCAACGACTTAAGATGATTAATTTTGTTTTTAATGCTTCTTTCTTCTTAAGATATTTGAATTACGTGGCAATCACAAAAACTAATCTTCAGTTAATTTGTACAATGCTTGTACTAAATCCACAAAACATATAGCACTTTATGATAATAAATTTCGCTAATTTCTTCATTCCATTGTTCTTTTGTTAGTTGTGACTTTTTATTCGCAGGTATTTTGAGAGAAAAGGTAACTAATTTGCAATTCATTTCACAAATTCAACTGGCACAAAGGAATGTATCACTACATGCAGTCAGAAGTAATCAAAAGAACAATGGAATGAAGCAATTAGCGAAATTTATTTTTATCGCCGGAAGTAATAACTCAACCAAAACCGTCACGGTGTATTGCGTCGTGACTCCAGAATGTAACGCAGATTTGCATCATTAGCGGCCGTGAACATCCGAACGAGTTTAATTTTTTTTTACCACGTTTAAATGCCTCAATTGAAATGAAGCTTCAGGATAACATTTCTAGTACTTGGGAGAAGAGTTTGTGAATTTTACAGAAAAATATAAACGGCAGTTTTGAATATTTCTAGAAAAGCGCAACAGTGATGTGTTTTCGCTTGAAGTCAAGCTCTAACATCTCTAAGGAAAAAAATAATTTCTCAATACTGTGAACGATTTATTGTCTCAAACTTAGTAACTAAAGACATATATGTACAGGGAAGGTTTTGACGGTTTTTGAGCGCTATTTGTTCAGTTATTGTAAGTCACATTGCCACACATTGAGTGATTCCTTCTAACACTCAAAACTACAAAGTACAAAATATATCTGTAATTTTCTCGAAATCAAACATACAGATTTCTCTAATTCTTTGATATTTTGGGTGCCTAGTGTTGTAGTTTACTGTGGTGGTAGCCGCTTTTCGAGATCTCATCGCGTTCGTCTACAATTTAAGCGCAACTGATTTCCATTTTTCCTGTATATCGCTGCTATTGAAATACAAATCAAAAAACAAAGTATATTATTTTAAATTTCAGTCTAAGACTGATAATCTGTAAAAGTTTCAGGTCAATCGAAAATTGGGAAGTTTGTCAAAACGACGTTTAAAACGGCCTGGTGTGGCTTTTCAAAAACTATAGCGATCCACCTTAAAAGAAAGTAACCAAAAATATAAGTCCTCAATATGCTTGAGTGTGTATTATAAGTTTATGAAAACCTTCCACACTCCATGAATAGAAAGAAAAAGAATAAGATTGCAATAATAGTAAGCAATTTTAAGTGTGAGTTCTCAGACTTCTCAGTCAGGTTTATGAAAAACACTCTTCAATAGGAAGCAAAAGAATTGAAGTGTATTCAGGTATTCCATGTGCTTACCCTAGGTAAATAAGTTTCTATAAATAAAGTACTGAATACACTACACTGGTATATGAAGTGAGTAACACTCTTTTATACTAAGCAAAAAGAATTGAAATGTGATAGTATTAAATAATAATAGTAATAGTATTATTCCTCTTTTACTCCGACGAATTAAGTCAACATTTTTTACGGTGTTACAAATTTCATTCTATTACCTTTCATTTATATCAAACACCGACGCAGCCTATACTAGTTTACTCGCTAGTTTCCATTTTAATAGTATTAAAAAACGCTTTCAGTAAAAGTGTATTCCATTGGTAGATAAAGACCACTCTACCATACAAAGCAAAATAATTGAATTGTAATGTTATTTTGATACTATTTAAAAATAAGTTTAAATGTATTCCATTGGTATAAGAAATCCACTCTGCCATACAAAGCAAAAGAACTAAAATCTAATAGTATTTTACTATTTTATACTATTTTTATTTAAAAATACTTTAAATTGTGTTTTCCAAGTTTATAAAAGCCACTCTAAAATAGGAGAACAAATTTTAATTGGAATATTTCTAGGTTTATAAAATCAACTCTACCATATACAAACAAACTGTGAATAAATGAAATATAATACTATTTAATACTATTTAAAAATGCGCTTTTAAAAGTGTGTTTTTCAGGCCGGTTTATAAAAGCCACTCTAAATCAGAAGGACAAGCGTCAATTGGAGTGGTCTAACTTATACAGTATACTAAATAAGCTTTTAAAAATGTATATATATACGTATTTCCCATAGCATGTGTTTGAACAACTCCACAACAGCACCAATAGACTGAAACCAAAAAGAATGCTATATGCACTGAAAAGCAGTACTGAAGTGCATTTCGACAATGAAACTAAACATACCTTTACAAAAACTAAGACTGTGATTTTCTAGACTGCCCAGACCCTTGAATTAATTACAGTTGTTTTTAGCTGTACACCTGCCCGTTTAAATGATACATCATTTCCTTATTATAAGTCAGGTACTGCATGATTAAGAGATATAATTCCTTCCCTTCAGACACGTGCAGGAGAACTGATGATCGAAATCAAGGATAAAAATAATGACAGTCAAATTAAATAGTATATTGACGCGTGCGAGATTGCAGTAAACGTTGTTTATTTTAGACTTCAAGATTTTGTCGTTTGTAGTCTATACGTGATCTACCCTGGGTACCAGAGGTTATTTTCTACTTGCTTTAGCGTTTGTTAATTTGACGGTTTGTGATGCAACGAGAATTTTTCAGAATAACGAATACAGAAGTACAAATGATAAATAGATCAAGAAACCCTCTAGTTTCTAGGCTATAGGTGATCCAGAAGGATTTATAGTTCATATGAAAATCCACCCATTCATATAATCAGTTCATTAATTAATTCATTTATTTATTCGTTCGTTTGTTTGCTCGTTCGCCGCATAAGTTCATTGTTTCATTCATTCATTCATTCATATATTCATTCGTTCATTCATTCGTTCGTTCATTCATTGATTTGTTCATACATTCATTCATTCATTCCGTTCGTTAGTTCGTTCGTTAGTTCGTTCGCCGTCCGTTCGTTCGTTCGTTCGTCCGTCCGTTAGTTCATTTATTCATTCATTCGCTCGTTCGTTCGTTCGTTAGTTAGTTCCTTCATTCATTCGTTCATTCATCGTTTATTCATTCATTCGCTCGTTCGTTCGTTAGTTAGTTCGTTCATTCGTTCGTTTATTCATCCATTCACTCATCCATCCATTCAACTCATTCGTTCATCCGTTCGTATATTTTTCATTCATTCAGTTTATTCTGGCATTCATTTCACTCTTTCATATATTCACCCATACATTCGGCATTCATTTGGTAAATCATTTAATTAATCCATTATATTCAATCAGTGAATATAATCAAAAGACTAACTACATAGCATAATACTGAAAGCATCAATATTACGTAGCGAACACAAAGAACGTCATCGCAAATATTGAAATCAGTAAACTTCAAAATGTCATTAAAAAACGAACGACTGACGCAGACAGCACTAAGTAAGTATACAGTAGATCATATAGAAGCTCTAACCAAAACACTTTCAACATCAAACTGAGAGTCTGTTCCGTTCGAATAAACAGCACTTGACCCGTAACCATCAAAACACCTCAAATCTACGTCACGCGATACAAGCAACTGCTTTGACGTCATCTTCGTTTTCAGTTCGTCGGGTGTTCGGAGTTACGAAATATCGTCGCGCCCCCTTCGTGCAGGAAGTTCAAAGTGCGCGAGTATTTGAAATTATTTTTGGCTCTGTGACCATATAAGGGACGGACCGAGAGCTCAGCAAAATATGGCGAAATGTTTAATTGATGCAGTGTATATGGTTATAAAACTGTAAGAATCTCGGTTTTTTACTACTTGCCTGCGTAGCAACGACGTACAAAATTCAGCTCATTCACTGAATGTACTGAATTCTGAGGAACATTTTTGAGCTGTCAGTTCACCTACATATAACGATCACCTCTAATAATCCGACCATCATATAATATTTAAAAGACCTTTAAATGTTTTGTGATTCTTAACCTCCATAACACGACCAGCTATATCTTAAAACGACCAATTTGTTCACGAAAGTTCAATTGGAGAGTTTGAAGGTTTTTATTTAAATATTTCTTCAATATTACAACACTAAGATAAGTGAAATAGAATGCTAACATTGAATTGTTTAATATTCAATACTGTTGTCATAATATCTCGAAATGATTTAAAAATGAATTTCTATAAATAGTTACTGTTATGTTTCATGTCAGTAGAAAAATGTAGCATTTTTACTCCACACACGTCAAATATATATGATACTAAAACTGTTAAATGCAAATACACACAATGTAAAACAAAAGAATTAAAGTCTATTAGTGCTAAATATTTGTTTCTCTGGTTTAGAGTTGTTCTCATAGAGTGGTTTTCATTAACCCGTGAAACAAAGTGTAATAGGGAAAGAGTAATAAAGTGTATTAATGTGTAATAGTGCTATTGAACAAATGATTATAAAACACAAACTGAGTTAAAGTTAAAGTGTAATAAAGTGTAATAAAGCATATTACGCTAAAGTGTGTTTCACGGGTTAATGAAAACCACTCTATGAAACAAAGTGTATTAGTTAAAGTGTTATAGTCAAATAACAACAAAAGAACACAATGGAATTAAGGTGCATTATACAGAGTAATACACTAAAGTGTGTTTCACGGGTTAATGAAAACAACTTTATGACAACCATGTATTCTCGTGTTATAGAAAAATAAGAGTAAAAATGAAGAGTAAAAAGTGCAAAATACTTTACAGTGTGTTTCATAAACAATGGAATAAAAACGAATTTAAATGAAGATCGCTGAGTGTGTTCACTTATAAAATTACATAGAGAGTGCATTACTGCTAAATATGCTAACATGTGCTTCACAAGGTTATGAAAACCCACGGTCGAAGTTATTTTTTTTTAGATAACAATAATCTGTGCAATAAATAATTCAAAATATACTCAGTTATATCTAGCTAACTGTCTAAATGTTTCTTAACTAACATTTTACAAATGGTGGACCTGTGATCATACAATTACAAGCTGGGAAAATGATTTGACTTCTTGACATCACCATCGGTGAACTAGTATAAAAAGGTTTAGGGCAACTATAAGAGGCTGTGTTGTTATTACTGAGACTGCGAATTACAGATGGCCGAGGTGGCTCAAAGGAGACAGGATGTTGTGGCTCTTGTATGGGTGGGGATGGTTGAGGTGTTGGTGGTTTCGCTTTTGTAGAAAACGAGCTACTTATTTGGCCTTGAAGTTGTTTTCTTCGCGTTGTTTGGTCCAAGTTTCGTAGAGGAAGGTATTCAAAAGGCAAGTTGCGGAATTTGTAGACGAGTTTTTGGCCTGATACCTGTGAAAATTAAAGATGAGGGATTTAGGAAAGTAAAACTACAGAAGAAGTAATTAATTAAAAAAAAAGCAAACAAACAAACAAACAATTAATTAATTGAAAAAAAGCAAACAAGCATACAAGCAAGCAAGCCAACAAACAAACAAACAAACTAGTCAAAACAAACAAGCATGGTAATTAATTGAAAAAAAAAGCAAATAAACAAACAAACAAACAAGCAAGCAAACAAGCAAGCAAACGAACGAACTGTTCTTAAGTTATATACTAAGTTTATACTTTTTATACTTGTTTGTTGCTTATACGAATAACAAACTGATGGATATAAAGATATTTTTAGGTTTTCAAGTGTATTACCTTTGATATAATCTTTTTGTCATAGTAGTATCGAAGCGAACGGCTCAGCTTATCATAAGTCATGCCTTTTCTCTGCTTCAACAAGCCCCATTGTCTCGCAACTTCTTCTTGCTTGATAAGCTTGAATTCGCCATGTTCTCTTCTTGTCCATTCAATAATGGATGAGTAGCGCTGATTGTTTAGCAACTCCATTAAGAACTCCCAGAGGTGAATTGTGTTTTTGAACCTTGGACGGTCGTCAAGATCTTTCATTGTAATATCTTAAGTAAGCTTGATTTTGATCTATATGGAGGGAGAAAAAGGAAGTTTAGATATCAATAATAGTAACATTTTACTAGTTAGATCTTTAAACAAGCGAACACTTTTCGAGTTAATTAGTTGGTGCATTTTATTTTCACTTCAGAGAAAGTGAAAAAATTTGCCAGTTTTTTATACATAATCTGATTTAATCCTTGGGAATCAAAGCAAGCGAAAAATATTGAAAATATTTGATAAAATGAATACTAACATATAATACTAGACATCATTTAACTATAGAAAATGCTTCGGCACTTGATTAGCTATAATATTAAAATAAATACAGAAAAAAGCCTCTTCAATGTTTCCCGCCTTTTGGAACTTTGACGCGCGCGCGCGCGCCTGACAATGCAAAGATGCAACCATTTTTTCGAGTAACCAAAGAACTTCATTAAAAAATTGGTTTTGTAAAATATTTTGAACCAACAACCAACTAATGTATTTCTATTTATGTTAAACATTGAAAATTAATTTTCGACGTTTGAGTTTGGAAATGTTTTATGCTATACTTATAAGGCAAAAAAAGCTCTTTCAACTTAAAAAACGTTTCAGAGATATAATAAAAAAAGAAATACGATAATAGGTAGATAAAAATGTTTTTAAAACCAACCTCACCTATATGTTTGCGTTCCACCGCACTTATGCTCTCTTGCTCGAGTTCACAACCTCAATAACGCTTTCATAAACGAACAAGGCTCTCAGAATATGCGCTCAAAGTTCAATTTATATGTCAAACGCACTGAAATTACACCCGTGGAAAGCAGAATTACACAGGAATTAGAAAAAATTTACTACCGCTATTGCAAACATTCTTTTCAATTTCAAGGGCAGAATAAACGGTCTAGTCGCCTTCACAGCATTCCGTAAAAGCGGGACTTTTAACACCAACTGGCAATCCCATCCCACAAAGAAACCCTTCAAATATTAAAAATACATTCAAAACATCAAAAACAAAGTTTTATTCATTCTAGTAAAAGAAAAGTTAACCAAAGTATTTAAGATTCAATGATTACATCTAGTATACAATTTACTAAAAATTGCACAAAAACTGCGAATCAAGAATAATAGATTATTATAATTACAAACCTATAAAATTCGTACTGTATTTCTATGTAGTTTAAAATACAATTGCAACAACGGGAAGTGTAGTTTTTTCAGTAAAAGTTGCTCAATCAAAGACCGGAAGTTCAACTATTACAATTGCCACGGTAACGCAAACGGAAGTGCCCGTGCGGTCAATCTGTTGTGGTATTCCTATGGCTAAACTTCCCGTGTGTAACTCACGTATTTGTGACAATCCAGCTATTTTTAAAACAAGCTTGCAAAAAATTATACACCTACTTGCAAGAACGTTGTCATACAACATTTGAACATTTGTAATTTAGTGGATTAGGAATAAATTAAAAGTACAAAAGAAGATCATTGAAGCAGAACTCTTTCTTTTGAACTTTTAATTTATTCCTAATCCACTAAATTACAAATGTTCAAATGTTAATGACAACGTTCTTGCAAGTAGGTGTAACTCCGAGGTAAAAATCGTCGCTTATCGTAAGTGTTTGTACCGGTATCGGAAGTTTTATTTGTGCAAGGTTGTGGTTCAGTTATGGCCTTCCGCAGTGAGTGAAGTTTGTACATGTACAAGATTTTGGAGATTAAAAAAGCAAAACTTAGGGGTCAAGCTTTCATAGCTGGAACAGATATTGTCTAGTTTATAAATTTGTAGATATTTGAAATATTTTCTGCAGATTATATTAATGCATGTGTATTGGAGATGAAAAGCCACACTTTAAAAAAAAAAAACAATTAAATAATTGTTATCATTAAACGAGCACATGTCATGTACTCCAATTGTTATTTTCCGGTTTCAACGAAGGGTGACTTCAGAAACCAGTCATTTACATAGTTGATTTGCGGGATCCCTATGACGCGATAACTGCGGAGATGCCACAGGGTGACCAAACAGAGTAAATGTCGAATTTGAGTTTTCATAGTTAGCGACAAATTTGAATGAATAAGCTGCATCTAACAGTATTTATAGTATATAACATATCACTTATTAAAATAACAATTTTTAGATACCTGCAATTTCAATATTTAAAAATGTATTTTCAAAATTTGTTTTTTTGATGGACTAACTCAAATGGTTCTTACTAGAGTACAAACATTAGAGTAGACGCACTAAATCCGTGACATATAATTAGTACTAATTAGTACTATTTCATAAAAAAATTCTTTGTTTTCTATTGTTTTATTATCACTATTTAGTACTAAAAATTAGTATTTGTTTCACGGATTAAGTGCGTCTACTCTAAAAACGTGAAACATAAATAGTACTAAATAGTGATATTTTATGCTAATTCTATTGTTTTCTGTTGTTTAATTAGCACTATTTAGTACTAATTAGTACTATACTTGTTTCACGGGTAGAGTAAACGCACTTAATCCGTGAAGCATGAATAGTACAAAATTGGTGCTAAAATATGCTAATTCCTTTGTTATCTATTGTCTCGTCAACACTATTTACTAGTAATTAGTAATATTTGTTTCACAGATTTAGTGCGTCTACTCTATAGAGTACAAACACTAAAAGTGTGCAATACTTTGCACTATTTACCACTAAATAGTGTTGATTAAACAATAGAGAACAATAGAATTAGCATAATTTAGCAGTATTTAGTGGTATTTATGTTTCACACTTTTAATATTTGTACTCTAACTCTATATTTAATACTTAATATTTTAAACTATGTTCTTACCGATTCTTATCTTCCCTTCAATCCTTCCCAATGCATCCTTTTCTTAATAGTAATATAATTGTTGTATCTATTTTAGTTTTCTAATAGATATGTATTTTTTGCTAGTCATTTCTTATCAAATTGAATTATACTCAATTAAATATACATTGACACAAACACAAAACAAAAATGTATCCCTACCTCTCCCCCAGTAGAAACGTAGCGTCTGAAACCTTATAAGTTCGTGAGACAAACGAATCTGATATCCACGTTGAATAATCGTCTTTATATATTTTTTAAATTTCTCCCTGAAGTCACATGGTAAAGGTATAACATGTGAAGCGACTATATCCTATTTTCCGCATTTTTCATTTTCCGCGTTTTTTATTTTCCGCCCTTCAGGCAACTATTTTCCGAGGCGTTTTTCAATTTCTCCCTGATCATGTAAGTGATATTTTTGAGTCACATGGTAAAGCTATAAAAAGCAAAGCAATTAACTATATCCTATTTTCCGCGTTACCTCTTGCTTCATAACAATTTTGCGTTGATGTCGGAAACAAGTACTTGAATATTGTATCTTTCTCGATACACCTTTCCACGGTGACTGGGTACAATCGGAAACATTATCAGTGTAATAATAAGGTTTTTTGCTTGAGGACAAAATGGTTGGATAATCACGTGCACAACAACTGGTTACAGAAATAGCTTTTAGAAACGCAGAAACGACTCAAATAATTATTGAAATCCAGTACAGATCCATAGTATTTATTCACTGATCATGAGTATACAGAGGTTATTCAACATTAACTCTGTTCAAACGACTGAGTAAGTCCATGCATCCTCAGTTACACACTGCAAAAACCACCGAGTAGTAGTTTCCCGAAATAACTGAGTAAATAGATGAATCAACAGTTACTCACTACAAAAACCACTGAGTAGTGGTTACTCAAATAACTGAGTGAATCGATGAATCAACAGTTACTCACTGAACGACTGAGTAGTATTTTCCCGAAATAACTGTGTGAATCGATGAATCAACAGTTTCTCACTGAACGACTGAGTAGTATTTTCCCGAAATAACTGTGTGAATCGATGAATCAACAGTAATTAGTACTGACTACAAAAACGACTGAGTAGTGGCTACGCAAATAACTGAGTAAATCGATGCATTTGCAGTTACCCACTGCAAAACTATAAGTGGTGCATGGTAAAAATATAGAAGTACTAAAACAGATAAATATTGAAAAAATTGTTATAATATAGTTAAGCCATTAAAATAGATAGATAGATAAATGGAAACTAGCGAGTAAACTAATACTAAGGCTGCGTTTGTGTTTGGTATAAAGGATAGGTAGTATAATGAAACTTATAACACTGTAAAAAATGTTGACTTGACTTTACTGACGTTTCAAGCTTTAGCCCTTCGTCGCAGTAAAAGGACATAGATAGATAAGATAGATGGTTTGTTAATAACATTTATGGCAGCCCGTAGGTTGAATTAAAGCAATATTTACAATTGATAATGGAAATATAAAAACTAAAACTGCGCCAAAAAGTACAGCAAAAGGACATACATGGATAGATAGTTTATTAAGAAAAGGGTATGCCAACCTGTAGGTTGAATTGAAGCAATATTTACAATTGATAATATACTGGGAAATATAAACTAAAACTGCGTCAAAAAGTACAACATAGTGAAGCTATAATAATTAGATAGATAATCTCTCGCTATAGTTCTCGTGGCTCACTGATTTTGGCAGTTTTTGTCTATACTATACTAATTTACATAACAATTTCAATAATTTTGTTTTGACCGGAAACGAACATAATAAAAAAATATATAAATACGCTCTTTGACGCAGTCAGCCATATTGGAACGGGAAAAACCCTTGAAATTTGCGAAACAAAATATAAATACTTATTTGGTATTTCTTATATAATTGTTTAAAATGTATATTGCGTGGTATTCAGTTTCATAATGCATGATGAGGAGGTTTTTGCAATCAAACGTCAGCCATTTTGAAACTGGAAAAATTGTGAATTTGCTTCAATTATTTGCTAGTCTCCCTCGCAGCCCGGGGGAAACTAATTATTTGCCTCCTAGCAGTTTTGATCCCAATTTTTCAAATTAAATGCTGCTTCTAGCTAGGACTGAATTCGGAATTTGCTTTTCCTATTTTTGTTATGATGGTTTTTAAGTGGTACAAATATTTCCTTTTTACGTGTCAACAAATGCAGTCAGCCATTTCGCAGTTTCAGGTTTATCATGGAAAAAACAGAAATTTCATTCATCGTTTTCAATGACTTCTTTTTGATCATATATCACATATTATTCATATATTATTCAGACTTTTCAATGACTGGATTTCGCATTTATTTTTAAATTTGTTTATCGTTGAAGGTTTTTGGTTTTAGTCTCACAAATTTCAGTATAAGAAGAACAAGAAGAACAAGAAGAACAAGAAGACGAGGAAAGAGAAGGGAAATAAAACATTAAATTTCTTTAATCACAGGATGAACACTTTCTTTTTCAAACAGTATACTAGTGGACGTGATGTAACAAACAAAAGAAAACGTATGAATAGTAGGAGTGTAAGCCGACCCCTGGCACGCTCCAGCGTTCCAAACATCGCTACACAACGCTCTCCTCAATGATTAACTCACAAGAGACGTCCTCTAATAGAGTTGTGTACTATTTACCTTTGATATCCTGTCGAGAAACGGTAAGGTAGGGGGTGGAATACTAGGGGGGGGGGGGGGGGGGGTTGATCTAACGTACAGACTACTCCGGAAATCCGTACATGAATAAGTCTGCGTGCCCCCGACTGTGGAAGTTATAAAATATTAATTGATGTGTTTTCCTGCTTTTAGGAGTACAAGACGTATACATTTATAGTGAATCAAAGTATTTGTTTTATATTTTGTAACGTTACTATAGATTGACGTAGATTAAGGTAGGCGAGGGTGAGGCAGGCAGGGCGGTGGTCGTAAAGGGTCGACGTTGTGGGACGCTCGATCACGTACACTGTAATTATTGGTTTTCGTTTGAAAATGATTTGATATTTTTAATTAGGTCAATTCGTTGGAAACAGTTTAAAATTGTCAGTGTTTAGGTTATGAACTTCTGATTAAAGTTAAATTGCTTTATAGCAATTTGTGTCAGAAACTGCTTCAAAACTTAACAGCAAATCTGATCTGAATGTGACTTAAAAATCAAATTCCACTTTTATCTACATTGAATTTATATTAAATAGTAATTTTGAAGTTTAAGTTTCACTGGAGCAATAATAGTGGTAACTTATATATCGTAAAAAAATTGTTTTTGACGTTTTTTTCATCAAGCCAAAAACTTTCGTTAAACATTATAACAAAGAGGTTGCAGTTTACTGACGTTTTGGACGTTCATACTTTGTTAGAGTAGCTCTTGTCAACCTTACAAATGTTAAACGTTTCATCGGAATGGTAACTTATCAGATTTCATATGAAAATAGTCATGTTACTTACTTACTTACTTACTTACTTACTTACTTACTTACTTACTTACTTACTTACTTACTTACTTACTTACTTAGTTACTTACCTATTTACTTACTTACTTACTTACTTACTTACTTATTTACTTACTTACTTACTTACTTACTTACTTACGTTTAAGGTAGACGTTAATCCTTAGGAGCAGGATGCTGGAAGAACTAAACGCTGCAGTGCAAAATCTAAGTGAAGAAAATTCCCAGACTACAATGTGTGTAGAACTACAGCAGTGATAACTGCATGTCATTAATCTCTCAAGGTCACTATTTTGTTTTTTCATTTGTACGATAATTATACCGGAAGTGCATGCACAACAAAAACCAAACAAATTAAAATTTAACGTTGAGCCACCTAGGGTAACTTTTGCAGTTATAGCGGATAGCTTGTACTAGCAAATGTTAGAAAGTTCTCATAGCTATTTCTATATATATAATTGTATTTACAGAAACCATATACTTGTAGAAGGGAACTCATCTTTCTGGTGCTTCTTAGCCGGCAACACCCACAATAGGAAATATGAAGTACTTTCCCACGGTATATCCCATTGTATTTCCCACATCCATAAATACCCGCTATTGTAAAAATAAATGCAATCGCCTAGTATTAAATAAATGAAAACATGTCTATGTCTATATCTACGAAATGTCTCTATTTGAATGCTTTCTCTGTGAGAAAATTGTTGCAGCATAATCAAACATAGCCTGAGTATCAGGCTCTCAGGGATGGGGAGGGGGGGAGAAAGAAGAAATCTTTATCCCCAGTTCCACTCTGAATGCCTGATCGTCAGGCTAAATCATACAAGAAAAATAGAACGAAAGAAGAACGAAATAGTTTTCATATTAAAATACTTTTTTTCTGAAACTATACATCGTTTGGTAACTATAACTAATACAATACATGTAATGTAATATAGTGCTTATATAGAGCATTTCAGATCCTATCAATTAGGTTTACAAGAACCTACTACTTAAACAAGCACATTGTTCATCATCCCAGTGTGGCCCATATTAAATATGAAGAATACACTAGTACGGACATTGCAGCCTCAATTCGGTCATATGCAACCGTCCTGATATCAAAAAGTTTCTTTTTCTCGGGTTTGTGTCGATCGTTTTTCTATTTTTGTCAAAGCTGAATTTTCAGGATTGAATCTTTATTCATTTGGTAAAAATTTGAAAATATGATAACATTATTGTATAAGTATAGCTACATTCAAGTTCCAAGGTAAAGTATTAATAACGAATTTTGTTTAATCTATTTTTTTGTTTAATCGATTTTTTTTGGATTATGCAACTCAGGATTGTATCAAACCTCGGTAGAAAAAAAATTTATTTTGGGATTATGATAAGATCGATCTAGATTATTCTTGAAAAAAACTCTCTTTGAGTTCCAATGCTGGATACTAATTGTTAAATTTGATTACTTAGTCGAGTTGTTTTTTCATTGTCAACCATTCAAACGTAACCATACAAAAAACATTTGGATTGAAATTTTGAATTCAGTCGAAACTTAGAGCTATTGATAATCATCATAGTTAATAGTTAATATTAACTATGTAATCATGAAATGTAATAAAACAATAAAACTAAAGCAAATTAATGAAATAAAACAAATTGTTAGTTTGAAACTCATTTTTGATTTAAAGAAAATTGTTTTTGCATGATATTCTTCTCCAATTTGTAACATTTTATAGTTTATATAGTTTCTAAAGTTTTATAATGTATAGTAACTATATATATATATTATATAATAGGTAATATAATGAAATTTCTTGCACCGTAAAAAATGTTAACTTAACTTTACTGACGTTTCGAGCTTTAGCCCTTCTTCTCTCCATGCAAAGTAAAGTTGAAAAGTCAACATTTTTTACGGTGTTACAAATTTCATTATATTACCTATCATTTATATCAAACACCGACGCAGCCTATACTAGTTTACTCGCTAGTTTCCAGTTATATATTATAGAGAACCAATGGTTTATTAGTGTATTTGCACTATTGCGTGTTTAAAGTCAGTCAATACAATAGAAAAAAACGAAGACGCCTTATTATAAGAAAGCTGTAAAAATGTTTTTCAAACTTATACTAATTCTTCACAAACAAAACAACATAACCTCAGAATATAAATTACATAAATAATATCAAGGTTTAAGATAGTAATTATTTATGAGTTTGTTTAATCAAATTTTTCCCATTGTCAAGCACATGGGGTAGAGTCCCAGGTGGTACATGCTGAATACTTAACTGGGGTCATACCTTGATAATCCTACCCCAAGGTCGACTGTGGTTAAAATGATTTATTAAGATTAAATCTGGATAAATAAAAATAAATATGTAATGAGATAATGTATATTTTCGAATTTATTACACCAAAATGCACGACTTTGTTAATACATATCAGTAACTGAGCATTGAGTAGTGGTAACTCAAGTAACTGAGATGTATCCACAGTTACTCACTGCAAAATCTTCTGGGGAGTGGTAACTGAAATAACTGAGTAAATCTATGTATCCACATTTACTCACTACAAAAATGACTGAGCAGTGGTAACTCAAATAACTGTTGCTCGATGCAAAAACGACTGAGTCGTGGTAACTCAAGTAACTGAGATGTATCCACAGTTACTCACTGCAAAATCTTCTGGGGAGTGGTAACTGAAATCACTGAGTAAATCTATGTATCCATGCATATTTACTCACTACAAAAATGACGACTGAGTATATAATAGTGGTTACTCAAATTACTGAGAAAATTGATGCCTTCAGTTAACTAACTGCAAAAACGACAAGGACTAGGACAAGGACATCTAACGAAAGATTAACTTGTAAATCTCAAGGCCGAGAAACCAAATAAGACCATGAAGCACTTGTAAACACAAGCTACAAGAAGACGCTCCAAGAAGACGCTCCAAGAAGATGATGTATAGTGGAGATGTAGAAAAAGAAGGAAGATAGTTATGGTAAAGAAGTAATTAACTTATCAGGAAAAGAGGAATTGAACAAGAATCACTGGGCAACAGCTAAACTGCTCTCAAAGAAAATAGTAATTTATAGTCGTGTTCACTTCTTGTAAGTGGGAAATGCTTTACTATTTAATGAAGTTTCTCGTTGATATGTTTTAAGTGATAACCGATTTCTTAAATCCACAATTGAAAACTTAGTCTTTTGTTGTTCCATATCGGCTTGAAGAAAAGTTAAATTATTTATGCCAAGCTAAGCCTTGCATTTTACCTCTATACCCAAACTGTTAGTCAAGATATTAGAAGTTGACCAGTGGCAGTAAAATAGTTAGCTTTATTTTTACAATGTTTAATTTGGTTCCGTTGGCATGTCAGCGTTGACCATATGGTAGAAGACTAACTCTATTTTACTTCCTTGTAAGCGAGTCAATCATGTTTATTTTAATAACCTCATGTTAACACTTAATATCAATTAACTTTATAAGGAGAGATGAAGTTGTGTTTTACACCTGATATTTATAGGAATTACAATCCTGTTTTGTAGTTTAGAAGGCGAGAGGCATTAATGATCGTAAATAAACTAGAATAGTAAGTGTTAAGTTATTGACGCAAATTAAACTACCTGCAAGGCTGATCTTTAGATACGAATTATCTTATAGCTTTATATCGTACCAAAAAGAAAAATATCTTATTTCAAAGATGAAACATAGGTTTCAGCAAGTAAAAACATCTAGCTGCAAATTACAGCAGTTTTAATATAAGTGGAGATATAGGGATTGAATTGCAACTGATGTGTGGACAAAGCCATGTGGTTCGTTCACAAATTGACCATCAAAAAGTGTAAAATTTCACAGTTTTAACAACAGTTTTCTAAGTATATTAATCTCAATCACTTAAAATAGACAATGAATATAATTCTTGTATTGCACACAACCTAAACTAATAAACTCTGATCGTAATGATGAGTTTTGTTTGCTGAATTTGAATTAACGGTATGGAAGCGCATTCAACATATATCAATTGCGTCACGGTATTGCAAAGCTATTGATAGCATATACAAACCTATGAAGTAAACGTCTTAAGTTTGGAAAACCATGTCAAAAAATGTACATTCTTAATGTAATAAATACTTAATATGATTAAGTAAAAGATAGGAACCGTTTTTAGGTTGAACTAGTACGGAAGTCGAAGTCAATGTTTACATTTCCTACGGTTCTTACCTCCGATAGTCAGCTCTTGCTTTCAACACGACCAAATCACACTGACACACGGTTTAGAACAGCTACAACTCAAAACTACAGAACCCCAGGAAAAAAAGCAATATTTTTAATGAACATGGCGCCGATTTTAAACAAAAGACTTCCGTTTCTCCGTTACTTATTCAAAGTGGTGCATAGTTATTGTTTTCCGTTGTGCGCCTCCTTAACCAATCATGACGAGTTGTAATACACTATAATTCAAAGTACATATATTCACTATTTGTGAAGTTAAACATGACGATGCCGACTTGAATTGTGTTTTAAATATGAGTGAGATCATTAAAGCAATGCTTTTAACACTTGTTTGAAGTCTTTGTTTAATATGTTGTGTTTTTAAGAGGCTGTTAGCAACACAGGGTGCCAAACGTTTGCGTCGTAGTTCATTGATGCGAGTGACTCAAACTATTCAAGCATCCCGTAAATAATAATAGTAATGATAATAAATATTTCGAGAATTAACCCAAGGAGTATAATATTTCTATATTTAGGTTGAAATATGTATGCAAAGGAAATACCGATATAATTGTATACCTATAGTATACGTGGACAAATATATTTTTCACAAAATATCATTCACACTCAGTATAGATTTCAATTTGATTTTAATATTGAAGGTTAACATATATTTAGGTTGAAATATGAATGCAAAGGAAATACCGATATAATTGTATACCTATAGTATACGTGGACAAATATATTTTTCACAAAATATCATTCACACTCAGTATAGATTTCAATTTGATTTTAATATTGAAGGTTAATATATATTTAGGTTGAAATATGAATGCAAAGGAAATACCGATATAATTGTATACCTATAGTATACGTGGACAAATATATTTTTCACAAAATATAAATCACACTATATAGATTTCAATTTGATTTTCATATTGAAGGTTAATATATATTTAGGTTGAAATATGAATGCAAAGGAAATACCGATATAATTGTATACATATAGTATACGTGGACAAATATCTTTTTCACAAAATATCATTCACAATATATAGATTTCAATTTGATTTTAATATTGAAGAGAATATGAATATTCTCTTGATTGAATTTACTATTTACAAAGCTTAGGAGCCCAATACTAAACTAATTTACTTATTTATTAAGCTATTAAACTAGTTCTCAAATAAACTGCTTACTTCTATGTACACACGGAGAGGTTTTCGCTGATCAAGGCTCATTGATATCACACTGATTATAAGTCACTTTCAAATATCTTGTTTGACTGAAATTCTATTTTTTATTGTCCATTCCAGTGCATTCTTTCTCTATATATTTTAAATCTTTGTACATGCATTATTGAAATATATTGTTTTGAACTTAAAACTATACTCTATTCCTTATCTTAGGTTTATTTAAAACATCTTTCTATATGTACAAGAACTAAATTCATTAGATTTTTATAATATTTTTGTACACTCTTTTTTCTTTCATAAACCTATTATTTAATTATATATCTAGCTATTTATGGCCACTAAAATCAGTTATTAAAGACCTTTTTCACAGTAATATTTTATTTCTAAAATGATGAACAGACGGACGGAAGTCCAGCCACACAGACAGACAGACGGAAGTGGAATGTAGACCAGTGTCATTCAAAGGCGGAAGTAGAATGCATCCGAACAGACCTCAAACGGAAGTGAATAATCAACTGACACACAGTCAGCAGTAATTCGCACATTCAATCCCATGGACAGACAGACGGAAGTAAAATGTACATTCAATCCCATGGACAGACAGACGGAAGTAAAATGTACATTCAATTGCATGGACAGACAGACGAGAGTGGATAAGGTATGACGTACTGAAACGCCGAGTAGGTCACGTGACCATTCTGGTCGATGCAGAGTGGAGACTGGACCAGCTGTAGTCCCATGTTTGTTTTAGATACTGTTGAATACAATGGATAGCTAAACTGGGTACTAGGCCTCACGGTACAAAACGAACTTGGTGATCTGGGTGTTGTGCAGGTGTATGATACTATTTCATTCTCTTTGACTGTGACGTCACTTTGACTGGACGGTGATGGCGTTCTCTCGTTTTTTACTGGTTTGTCTGCTGAAGGTAGATTGACAAACTTGTAAGCAAGCCGTTGACCATTTACCTGTACAGATGAAACAACAATATGAGAAAAGAGCAAAATTAACATATGCATTTTTTTGTTTTATGCATATTCGTTAATTATATTCTCTATTTAAAATGTGGGCGAACAAATATTAGTTGTAACTGATAAAAATATATTAACTATCAAAGCAATCAATACTCAGATGGATTAACGTCGATGCGAAACGTCAGTAAGTTCAAACACTTTTTACACGGTGTATAAATTACCGTTTTACACTGAGAAAGAATTTCATGCAGTGCATGTTATTTTTGTTACTGCAGTGACAAATCAAAATATTGCTACATCCTATTGTTCTTGATCATGACTGGCTGGCTTTGTGCTCATGTTGGAACACGTACAATGAAGTTTTCACATAAATGAGCGGACAGCCAGTCAGGAAGAATATAGTTATTCATTTATCACAATATTTCGATTTGGTGTATGTATGTATGTAGTTCTATTTTACTCAAACAAAGAAAGAAGGCCCAAAATGTCAGTAGATAACACGTAGTCTCGTTTTCGATGAAGATAGTGCCTCTCTTTTTCAGTATATAAGTTAGTGCCTCAGTCCCCTTTTCTGTAGTTATAAGTTAGTGACTCTCTTTTTCAGTATATAAGTTAGTGCCTCAGTCTCTATTTCTGTAGTTATAAGTTAGTGCTTCTCTTTTTCAGTATATGAGTTAGTGCCTCAGTCTCTATTTCTGTAGTTATAAGTTAGTGACTCTCTTTTTCAGTATATAAGTTAGTGCCTCAGTCCCTTTTTCTGTAGTTATAAGTTAGTGACTCTCTTTTTCAGTATATAAGTTAGTGCCTCAGTCCCTTTTTCTGTAGTTATAAGTTAGTGACTCTCTTTTTCAGTATATAAGTTAGTGCCTCAGTCTCTTTTTCTGTAGTTATAAGTTAGTGCCTCTCTTTTTCAGTATATAAGTTAGTGCCTCAGTCTCTATTTCTGTAGTTATAAGTTAGTGACTCTCTTTTTCTAATCACCTTTTTAATGATATCCTTCTGATAATAATATCTTAAGGCACGGCTTAACTTGTCGTAATTCATTCCAGGTCTTCTCTTTAGATTTCCCCATCTCTTTGCTACTTCTTCTTGATTCTTGAGCTTGAATTCTCCTTCTTCTCTGTCAGTCCACGTGATCAAAGATGAACAGTTTTCGTCGGACAACAGATCGAGAAGAAACTCCCACAAATGAACTGAGGATTTGGAATGACGTCTTCGTTCTGATTGTATGAAAAAAGGTTTGTTAGGGAAAGCTATGAAATGATATCGATAATATATTCTTACAATGGTAACGGATAATGATGATGGTTGTGATAGGAGTGATGATAATGATAATGATGATGATGATAAAATTGTTATATTCGATGGTATTGTAATGATGATGGTAGTTATATCATGATTATAGCGGTCGGATGATGATGATGGCGATGATGATAATATGATATGATATATGATAATAATGATGTTGATGCTAATAGTCATGATGATGATAGTCATGACAATGATAATGATGATGATCAGTGATGATGATGATGATAATAATCATGATGAGTAATGATGCTGACTGAAGAAGTATGAGAACAAGTACTAATAAATAATATGTAAAGAGATTTAGTAGTCAGACAAATAAGATAGCCATTACCCAGTGTATACAGACACAGAGAGCAAGTTTAAAACAACCATTAACACTGCTAGACAGACAGACTAAACTCAAGAGAGATCAAAAACAAGTGCAACGATAAAAACCGATCAAGACATCAAGAAGATAACCAACAGGAAAACGCTAGGAAACAAAAAGTGGATTACAAACAACTGATTCATCACTAAAATTATACTTAGAACACGCAATATGAAATCACGTTATTGGAGACTGGATGATCTAATATAAAAACTCTTATCTCCCAGGTCGCCCACCCAACACTATTCGGTAAATTAGCGAAGAATTAACGAGATGAACTGCAAGTGAAGATAACAAAAACGTGCTGTGCTCTTACCTACTGACATAACGACTTGATTGGTATTCCAGGTTTCTGAGAAAGAGAAGACAGAATGGTGTAAATTTCCTTGATCATTTATTCGCTCAGTGAACTATAACAACGCGTTCTTTTTAATCATTTATTCGATTTCTGTGATCATTTTAATTATTTGTTTGCTTTGGTCAATTTTTCGATTTCCGTGACCATTTACAGTTTCTTTTATTCGTCTGTTCGATTGATCCATGCTGATCAAGTGTTCGATTTCTGTGATTATTTCATTGCTTAATTGAATCCTTTGTTCGATCTTTGATCATTTTTCGATCTTTGTCCAGTGGTATTTCATTCTGATAATTTCTTCAATTTCTGATCATGTGGTCTTTCATTCTGATCATTTACTGACTTTTAAGATCATTAGTTCGATTTCTCATCATTCGTTCGATTGCCCTGATCATTTATTCGATTTCTTAACTATATGATTCTATCCTTCTGATACTCTGATCATTCATTCGCCAACTATGATCATGTATTCGATCTGCTTCTTTCTCTTATCATTCGTTCGATTTGCCTGATGAGAACAATGTTCCAATTACGACATAATTTCTTTTTGACAGACGCTTGAGTCAAGAGCTTGTTTGGTCATGTGGCGGAAGTTAAGGAAGTGTACACGTCCAAATGAGATGTTTTTTCGCTATTCATACATGTTTCACAGGTATCCAAATAACATGTACTTATATGCTTCCCTTTCCTTTCCTTTTCTCATTTAATGAAAGCCCAATTAATGTAGTTACTGGTGTAATTAGAGCACTGGATAAATACAGGACGTGTCTTGAAGAAAACTTGATTAAAATGAGCTGTCGATCGAGAATCGTATTTCAATGAGTTTTTTTGGAAGTTAAGACACGATCAGTCATTGTTTCTTTGAGATACATGCACACTAAAGCAACGTAAATTCTAAAATTACTTTATTTCGCCAAAAATAGTTGACAAACCCGAAAAATAAAAATAATTTGTTCATTATTAAATGCTTCTTCTTAGTTTTTAAAATTTAGATTACCTACGGCATTTTTCTATTTTCTCATTTGTCATTGTAATTGTGTGCATGTGGTTACGAATAGTGATTAAAAATTACAGGAATATAGAAGGAAGTTTATAGAAGGGAATACCATTTCCTCAGTATGCTTTTTATACTATATTCAAACACAAAACGTGATATAAAGATGTGTTTAATTTTTCATAAAGCGTAAATATGAGGAAGTATGGTTAGAAGAGGTACATTTTGTAAAACAATATGTTCTTTTGAATTAAAGTATCACACAAAAAAAGGTTTTTCATTTGGTCTATAATTGTCAAAATGATAAAACACTGTTTTTAAACAGTTAAAAAAAACTAGGTTTGCGACTTATTGATAAGACCTAACAGATCTTAACATTTTTAAAAGAAAGAAAAGCAAAGCAAAACAGAAAGAAAGAAAGAAAGAAACACTAAAAAACAAACGATCTAAAAAAGCAAAATGATGCAGACTAAAAAGATGTTGAAAATTTTATTTTGTCAAGTATGTTTCGTCGAGTGTAAATGTTGAAAATTGTATCTAAAAAAGGAAGTCTAAAATGTTTGAGAGTCAATATTAATGATATAAATAAATTGGGATCGAGTTCTGGAGAGGCTCATTTTATTTCAAGAACAAGATAAACTGTAGGAGTTTGTGTTAATTCGTAATTGCACAGGCCCTGCCAGCTATAGGAAGTAAAAACTACCATTACTAAAAGGCTGATATTTTATCAACGAACTAATTAGCTAATTTTTAGATAAAACAATAAATATATAATATACCACAAACATTTTTATATTTTGACTACAGAAATATCTAGATGTTGTTATATTCATAAAAAGCAAAATGCATCAGTGTAATTATTTTGTATAATTGTTCCTTGGGTAAATTTGAGTAAATTTCTATACTTTTGGGAAAACCCTAGCTTATAGGATAGCTTTCAAACATATAGCTGTTACTTTCGTTTGTTTTTACGGAAAGCTAGTGTATAGAATAATATTTCGAGTTTTCTTGGAACAAGAATAGCATAATATTGCAACATTGTTCGATGGCATAAAAGTTAATACATTTTCTACAAAATTGTAACTCTTCTAAATTGATTGATTTTTGTAATATCTAATATTAAAAATAAGAAACTAAAATGAAAAAGATAGAAAAAGATAATTTGACAAGAGCCTACGTAGGAAACATTTGAGATATTTCAATGAAAACACTTTAGGTTAATGGAGTTCTCTTACCTAATTAAAAGTTCCTTGCTCTTTTCTGCTCAACAGCTTGGACTAAATGCTACTCATTTGATTATTGATTTCTTATATGAACCTCCTTTAGGACTTCCTGTCCAAAATGTCAGTGAAGCATTACTAGACGGTCAGCGGAAGTTGTATGCCATCCAAAGGAAGTAACAACAGTGAGTCACGACATGTGCAAATACTTCCGGTCGATCATATCTAAGAAATAAATACAAGTTTATCAGTTTGTCAATTAAAAAAATATAACGGTGGTATTTAGATCACGATCGCTTAAGAGTAAACGCCGTTTTAATAGCAATTTTAATTGTTGAGATATTCATCGATCGGCGAAGAACATTTAAAATGCGAGATAATTTTCCCTCCTCCTGCTTTGCCAGTTCGCGTGCCATTTTTAATGCATTTCATCTATGTAAATAGATTTAACACGTTTCGTTAAAACTTTTATGCAACCCTCATTATAGGAATTAGAATTTTTGTCAACTTTTATATCGTTTTCTTGAACTCTCTCGAAGAAAATTGTAAGAAAATTTCGACTATGATTCGAAATGAAAAAATATCTCAAACAATAAAAGCGTTTTCAAAGAGAATACAGTACTTATCACAGATCACATGTATTTCAGTTTCCCATTCGAAGCGTGCAGGGTTTTTTATTGATTTGGAAGATCTTGTTTTATTTAGAAGTCTAACTTTAAAAATGACCAATTTAAAAATATATATATATCCTTTACGAAGACAATCTAATTCACAAATACCGATTATACTTCAGTTTCAAGTTCCTATATGTTGTGGGGATTCTATCAGTTGAATTCCCATAAAATCCCCTTAGAGTTTAGTTCCAACTGAGTCTTCTGGTATAAATGTTTTGGTTATGGAAGTATTCATCGATCGATGTACACAAACATCACATAACTTCCGGTTCATTGTAATCTTTTACAACCTGTTGTGGATGTAGCATAAATTGCTGGGATTTTTTCTGGATTAGAAACTGATACTTTGATCACAAAACAATGCAGAATGTTACTATTATGAAGGGTTTTTTTGAAGACATTTCATGGCCTTCTCGATGCGCTCTGTTTTAAATTAAAAAACCTACATATATTGACGTTACAAGGCACACACTGCAGCCACGTGGCTTACTATTACAAGGGGTTGGTATAGTATGATGTGGGTTAGTTGATATGTAGTAAATGCGCTTAGAAAGAACTTTCTGCATCGTCCCAAATGCGCTGTACAATGGTGCACAATGCAGCCACACAGTTGACATGCAAGTGCTTCAGTAATACCACAGGAGACCCACACTCTTGAGCAGCTCTTGACTTATAAAACAAGCAATTGTAACTTATATAGCAATCAATTTAGCGATTTTTCATCTAATACAGAACTAAAGACTATACACACATTGATATGTAGATATTGAAGCGATTTCTGGGGTAATTTCCCTTTTAAAAATACCCTCCCCTCCCCCCTCTACATTTATGTCTATGATTTCAATGGGTTAATTGCACAGCGACCGTTATAGTTCTCTAAATGTTTTGCAGCTATAACGTTTCAAGGAACTGGCCGATTAGATGATCCGGTTCTTTATAAGGCTTTCAAATAATTATAGTTCCCGTTTCTTGAGCAAGCTGTCTGCCCACGCGGTATTAACACAAAATAATAATAACACGACATGCACATCCTGAAATTGTACTGGCGAGCAGAAAAGCGTATAGTACTTTCCATGCCTTAGGCGATATGTGATCTACTGTTGGAAACCTTTTTTCCTACTGTTGGAAACCTTATCAATTGGAACAATTGAAGTTAATTGATATGTTGAACTTATAACGATTTGTTATCTGATCCGCAGTTTATTCATTTGTCCATTGATTAAACGTTCGATTGATTGATCGTTCGCTCGTTCGATTGATCGTTCGATTGATTGACTTATTATTTGATAGTTGATTTATTGATTCATATAACTGATTGCTCTTTTTATCGTTCATTCATTCATTTTTCCATCCCATTCCCTATTCAAGACAAAGAAAAATGAGCCCTATGAACCCCCCTGATTAATCTTATTAATCGAACATTGCGCTCCTAGCGGTTGCTATTTCATTTAACCCATGCATGTCAAGTTTGACGGTTTAACTGGTACAGAGTAAAAAAAAAAATAAACCGGCTCAGAGTAAACTATCATGTTGCATGGTAGATCCATAAACAGTAATAGCAGAGAAAAATTGCGCTCCTGTTGCTATTTCGTTCGAACCATATTTGACGGTTTAACTGGGACATCCTTAAACAAACTCATCATGTTGTCGATCATGGTAGATCGATAAACAGTGACGTCATGATAAATCGATAAACAGTGTGTTGGTTGGTTTATATCTGACTGTTTACATCCCTAGTGACGCCGGTCTGCAACAGGAAGTATAACTAATCAGAAATAGAAATATCATCTAAAAATAATAACATTAATATTTACAATTTGACATCATTATTTATGTATTTCATATTATTTATTTATTTTATTTTCGATAGCCTTTTTTGGAAACCACGTTACAATCCAATTTCGATAAACGTCAACGGACGAAATTATTGAAAAAGAGGGATTATTATTTTATTTTCTGTAAAAAGAAATTTCACTTCGATTTATCTGATGATGATTGGTATTAATTAACCAATCATCATCAGATATTTGTTGCCAGGGAGGAGTGGGTGGGGTAGTTGTTGGAGGGGAGGGGGGGGGGGTTGATTAAATCCCTAAAAAAATATCAAGCAAGGTCTGGATCCTGAAAGAAATATCGTGTCTTCCCAATCCACAGGATTTCCTGCGCAGGTTGATCGATGGGATACCAGGCAGAAGAAATGTATACTGACAAGTCTGACAATGGCAAATTACTTCAAATTGAATAAGAGATCTTAGAATCTCCTGTGATAGCGAAAATACCATAATTATTATAAAATAATGATGAGTTGTTCTCATTTTAAGATATCAGTAAAGAAATGGAAGATTGTAAACTGTTCATGAGTGCAGAATATTTTTGACTCTCCGGTTCTGAGATAATTTTCCAATAGAATTTGTGTACAAAAAAACCACATTAATATCAAAATATATATCAAAATGGGGTTAGAATTAGATTATGATAGGAGAAGAAATTAGCAGGATGTTTTTTACTCCTACGTCCTGTCATAGTATTCCAATAGAATTTATGTACAAAAGGCGACGAAGTGTACCTTAATATCGTCTATTACCAAAAAGGGTCAATTAGATTATGATATCCGTAATAGTGACCTTCCTGTGGCGTACAGACACATGAATACGGACAGGAAGACAGTCCAGTCCAGTCCAGACCGCTCAGTCGTGTGATATTATACCAATAGAATGTGTATATGTGTACGAAATACACCTTGATATCGCGTCTTTATCAAAATTGGGTCAATTAGATTATGATATCCGTAAAAGTGACCTTCCTGTGGCATACAGGCCCATGCATACGGACAGGAAGACAGTCCAGTCCAGTCCAGTCCAGACTGTTCAGCCGTGTGATAATATTCCAATAGAATTTGTGTACAAAAGGCGACGAAATGCACCTTAATATCGCGTCTCAGATATCAAAATTGGGTCAATTAGATAAATGACCTTCATGTGGCGTACAGACCCATGCATACAAACAGGAAGACAGTCCAGTTAGAATATTATCTATTTTCGGCTGTGTTTGATGATCTGATCATGTAGAAGTGTTTTTACTGTAAAGCGTCAGGAACACAAACTACTGGAGTGCAACGAACGGATTGTAAACGTGGAGCTAATCAGGTCTAGAAATAATTGTTATTTCACTTACACGGTGAAGCATCAGCTAGGAACATAAGCTTTCTGGAGTGCAACAATTCAGGATTGTAATTTGCGCTTATTAGGTTGAGGAAGGAGATAATTAATTTTCTTTCTTTTCCTTTCTTGTCCTTTTATTTCTAATTTTCCCTTCCTTTTTTCTGTCCCTTCTTTTTCTTTTCCATGCTTTTCTTTCCTAATTTTCTTTCCTTTCTATTCCACCATTTCCCTCTTTTTCTCAGTCCTTGTTTTCCTTCAGTATTATATAACTGAGATGTGACTAAAATTAACGGTGTTGTGACGGCCAGACCCGTAGACATACCCGTGGCAACTGAGTAGAACTTCCAGGTCATAAGAGGTCCATAATATGGAGATAATTACACTAAATACACCTCTATACTTCCACAATACTCCAGGTTAACGTTATCTATCAGAGTCGCTGTACTATTTGACAAATGTGTTTTCAAAATATTCACAACTACCAAGCAACGCCCGAAAAAATGTTATCGCTTAACAATAGAAAACACATTTAAATTTACTCGGAATTGAGGCTATCCCTGTGCAAATGCGCCTTTTGTCAAATAGTACAGCGGTGCTAGATAATATGAAACTGGTCTATTGCTACAATTCTGCTTCTATAATCCAATTTTCCATCATTCGAATGGCAAGATAAACAGTTGTCACGCAATGGTGAGTCACGAAGTGATATTATGCTGACTCTAAAAATAAATGCTCGGCGAAGTCGAACAACCGGAAATGCATACCTGTCAAGCGATTCTGCTGTTATGCCTACTACTGCCTACTACTATTAGTGTGGTGGTTCATATATGATCGCAATCGATCGCACTGAATCGCACAAGGGAAGATAGAGCTCGTTGAAATGTGATCGCTCACGATCGCAATCGATCGCAGTGAATCGCACAAAGGTCGGGGAGAGGGCTCGTTTACAGTATTATCGCTCACGATCGCATCTGATCGCATTAGATATCGCACAGCAACTGCAAGAGGCTGATGAGTTTACATACGACCGCAAACGATCCCAATATAGGAATGTAATGCTTATCATTAAAAGGCAGTTAGGCCTACTCCGGGTCCTAAAATCGCCGTAAGTTTAGGCGATTTTAGGCGATTTAGGGCAATCGAACTTATGACTCGGAGTAGGCTTGCTGTTGGGCTCAAATACAATCGCAAACGATCACAATGAATCGCACTGGAAAAGGCTGCCGGTTTGATATGATCGCAAACGATCGCAATATAGAAATGTAATGTACGTGGTGCTATACGTGGTCTGTCGTACTCAAATACAATCGCAAACGATCGCACTGAATCGTAATGGAAAAGGCTGCTATTCTGATATGATTGCATTGAATTGTACACGTTAACATATTATCGCAGTGGATCGTACAACCCTGACGTAGTCAATCCGCGCTAAAAATCGATAGAGTTTGATATCGATTTTCATTTATTATTATTAGGATTTTTTTTATTCATTTCAATGTTTTTACAGGAAGTCCAATTTAGCAAAACGCTTGTTTTAAAAATGATGTTCTAATTTGTCAAATTTTATCGATTTTTGACATGTATATGATCTCAGATGATTGTACTTGATCGCACAGCAAGCTAGAATTGAATTATTATTACGATTAAACTTTTGCGCTTGATCGCGCTACTCACACGTACAAACGGAGGAAAGCAGCTGGCTTAATCTAGAGGGGGAGGGGTGGGGATATAAACTAATCAACTTTAGGGACGGACCATTTGACTTTTGTAGGGGAGGTGGGTAGATTTTCAGCGTAGATTTTCAGCGTTTTTCGCCCTTCAGTGTGGCAGGATATTTTTTTTGCTGTATGACGTTGCACGAATTTTTTTTTAGGTTGGGTTGTAGAGCTTGCTCGATATTTTTGGGGGGATTTAACCCCCTCCCCCCCCCCCCCCCCCCCCCCCAATATTAAATGGTCTGTCCCTTACGAATAATGATTCACTCATTTGAACAAATGAATACTAGAATGAAAAAATGGCGCAAGATTGAATTTCCATTGATCCAGGCTTCATTCTAAATTTTTGGCCGAGGTTCATTTAGAGACCTAGGCCGAGCCACATCAGCTTTTCAAGATGGCGGCCAATCGTGATAATCAAAACACATGAAAGGATCACAAAAACATATTATCATTTTATCAAGAAAACCAAAAACCAACAATCGCAGTACACTATGATAATCACCAGTCAACAGTCTATATTCTAGTTCAATTATAATCGTGGAAAATGTCTCGGCGAGGAGATGACAAGAAAAAAAAGTTCATCGACTTTGTGCACTCGGACCTCAAGGCCTTGTCGAACGAAACGAAAAGAAAATTCCAACCAGTCAAAGAGGTTTGTAATCCAAAGTACAATAATCTATAATAGTTCTACAATATTACTAGATATCTATTGATATTAAACAGTCGTTCTTTGTTACCTTTTTTCTCTTGATTTTGCAAACCTCCCACTTAATTTTCCAGAACCTTTCCAGATGTAGTGAGCGATTATAATTTGAACACATCTTTAGATTAGTGTCCTGAGGTTGATAGAATCTAACGATTTCTTGTTTGTTTGATTTTACAGGCAGCTGAAGCTGGCATCCAAAGGCTAAAGACGCTTTCCGCTAGAAATCAGCCACTAACTACTGGTAATTTTGATATATAGTAGGAAACATATGTTCTATATTCATGTTGCTTCAAAATAGTTATTATATTTGCAACCCACCTATCCTCAATGGATTAAATTTTGTTGTTTATATAAATGATATTTTTTAACTTTCAAACATAACTTATGCTACAATGTTTACTTTTTGATTTGATATTGAAAGTATTGTCATATTAATATTATTAAAACAGACTTTAGGAATTAATTATAATATTATTTTGATTATTCTTCTGTTTCTAAATTTAGTCATACATGTAGTCTAAACAATTTTTTATATAGTTAACGCTTCAAACAATGATATTATGTGTCTGTAAAAAATATTGGTCTCTCTTATATATTATAATTTTTCCTTTTGATAACTTCTCTGTTTTGATATTTCTTTTCTCACTTTTCTATTTTCATTTTTTCAATTTTGTATTTTTATATTCCCATCTTCCATTCATGTTTCCATTTTCTTATTTCTATTTCCACTTTTCAATGACTACTTTCATATGTAAATCCCTTTTTTATATTCCTATATTCTTAATCAATCTTATTCTAATTTGTTATTCAATTTTGTATTTTCCATTTCTCATATTCCAACTCTTATTTCCATTCCTATTTCCCTATTTTATATGACATTTTTCATCAAATCAATGTTAAAAATGCTTTTTGACAAGATGTCATTTGATATTATGTTTCCAGCAGGAAATCTCTTAGTATATTTGACTGTAAATTACACCTAATATAGACAAACAGTCACCATCATTACAGTTTCAATATCATGCAAACTCATTTGAATATCTGTATGACATGGTTCTAAAATTGTTTATCTACATTTGTCAGTCAAAACTAATGAGATAATATTTTTGGGAAAAAACTATTCATAATAAGTTATTTTAAACTGTCAGAAAGTTCTGTATGGTGACATAGCAAAAATCAACATATGAGGAGTGATTTATGACAAAATATTTAATGTAGAGGTAGTGAGTGTGAGTGCCAGCAAAAGAATAACCACTATGTGGATCTGCTGTGGAAAATATTATTATTATAGTACATATTGTAAAGTTTTATTGAAGATATTTCACATGGAAAGTGCAATAAAAGTATCGGGTATGCTTGTGTATCTTTAGGGTTGGCGATTTGGTTTCTTTTAGGATATAGAAAAAGGAAAAACCTGTTGTTTTCAATTTTTTTTTTTTATAATTGTGTAGTACATTTATCTCTAAGGGATAAAAAAACGGTCGTCTGTGCCACACATTTTCTAAAGGACTTCCAGTATCTTTTAAAAAATGTTTTTGAAAATTTCTAACAAGCATGTCCAATACTTTAACCCCTGAGTTGGGGCAACCACTTATATTTAATATGCCTGATTAAACAATGAACAATGCTAAATATCTACTGTATAAATGAGTGAATCTTTTTTTGCAGCTATATCTGAAGAGAATGAGATTGTACAACCATTTCTGCTTGGATGTGCTACTAAAAATATCAGAGTCATACAGATATCTATCACAGGCCTACAAAGACTAATTATCAATGAAGCTCTTTCAGAGGTGAGACATTCCTAATCAATTAATATTTATGTATTTGAAAACAGCTACTTACTGTGTGACTAGCCGTACCGTAGTCACTTACAAAAACTTTTGATGAATTTTTGACATTATTTTGACATTTTTATCTCAATCGGACCAATTACAGACATCAAAGTTTCTAAATTCTCCGCATGTCGATATAAAGTTGTACCTGATTTGTCCGATTGAAATGAAAAATTATCAAAATAATGTCAAAAATTCATCAAAAGTTTTTGTAAGTTACTATGGTACGGCGAGTCACACAGTAACTATTGCCAAGCACTATAATAGTTTTTTCTGCTATAGTACTGAGCAGTGCAGTTTGGCATTCGCTTTTATTACCGTCTTGCCATATTGGTTGAAACAAGGTTTTGAATCCCTTGGGCTCCTTTGCCCTCACTGTCATGCATTTCAGAATGTTCCAAACAAACGTTTTTTGCTCTCATGGGAATATACATGGCGGCAGTGTGATAAAAGCCCATTCCTTATCAATGCAGTTGAATTGACATTCTTTATCAATGAAGTATTTTAACAGTCACTAAAATGTTCTTGCTACTGAAGGAATAAAGACCTTGCTTTACCTAATATATACAATATGAGCGACCAATCTGTAGTAGTAATGACAGAACAGGATAAAATAAATTAGAGAAGCATAATGCAAAGCAGAGTGTTGTGCCTTGAGTGTTCTGACAATCCCCAAGTGCTTTATAACTGCGTACGAGAGAAGTGTTAAGAGAAGCATAATGAAAAGCGGAGTGTTTCTCAATATTTCTTGAGTTTTCTCACAATCCTCAAGTGCTTTATAACTGTGTATGAGAGGAGTGTTAAGAGAAGCATAATGCAAAGCGGAGTGTTTCTCAATATTTCTTGAGTTTTCTGACAATCTCCAAGTACTTTTCCATTTTTCTTTTCAAAAATACAAATTGACATATTTAATCAACATGCAAGTGTGCATGCTGTGTGCACTTATAAAGCATGTACCTTAACCTACCAATGCAAGATTTCTAATTGATATGATGTTTTTATTTATAATAATTGTTTGTTTATATTTTCAGTCATCAGCTAATAATATAGTAAGTACTTTATGGCTGTTAATGGAAAGTGGGCTGGAGGAGCTGCGCATACTACAAACCGTTATACTGCTGATAACTACATCAAATATTGTAAATGGAGATCACTTAGGAAAAGTAAGTGGTATAAGTTATAATGAATTGAAATGCGTTCGGTGTATAAGTGAAATACAGATACATGTATCAAGGACAAGGGCATATGATATTTTTCTCATGTATCTGTATTTCACTTGTACACCAAATGCATTTCAATTCATTATTCGCTTCACTTCTGTACATGTATTTCCATTTACAGTGTTCAAATTGACCTAAGTGATTAATATTGCCCTGGTACCCCCATAGTTACCCTATACTACTGCATAGCCAGCGTGGCCGAAACCATGAAGTTCAATTCCTGACAAGGGCATATGATATTTTTCTCATGTATCGGTAAAATTTAGAGATTGTCTTCGTTCACAAAACAACATAATACAGCCATATCAAATTTTTCGTTTAACTTTGAATATTTTTACTGAAACATGGCTTGGAAATCTTATTCAAACATTACTATTCTTGTCAAATTTCTTGTTATCTTATCAGAATTTATTTTAACTTGCCTAATATTTCATGGATGTCCTATAAAATGGCTTCTACATTTTTATTTTCATAACATTATATTTTGATAATCTTTTTCTAGGCCATGGCATTGTGTTTCCGACTGTATTTTGTAAAAGACTCGACAATCAGTGCAACTGCTGCTGCAACAGTTCGACAGACGGTTTCTGTTTGCTTTGATAGGGTTATAACTGAGGATAATACTCCAAAAGGTAACTAATATTGTAATGTAAAGTTTTAATGAACCTTTAATGAAGTTTTAATGAAAAGTTTTACAATTGAAGTCCCTCAAATGGTGTCTCTCTCGTAACTTGATTTTGACTTGAAGGTGGCTGCTATTTATTGGTCTATGTAACAAGTGCAATTGTTCTCCTACATCCTACAGAAAGCACCTTGTGTTTGTGTATGTAAAGGGTGGTGTTGTCCTTGTTCACTGACGGCGTGTTGTGGCTGTTATGTGTTGGTTTATGTAAAGTGTGTCGTTGTCCTCGTACACTGATGGTTTGTTGTGGCTGTTATGTGTTGGTTTATGTAAGGGTGGCGTTGTCCTTGTACACTGAGGGTTTGTTGTGGCTGTTATGTGTTGGTTTATGTAAAGGGTGGCGTTGTCCTTGTACACTGACGGTTTGTTGTGGCTGTTATGTGTTGGTGTATGTAAAGTGTGTCATTGTCCTTGTACACTGACGGTTTGTTGTGGCTGTTATGTGTTGGTGTATGTAAAGTGTGTCATTGTCCTTGTACACTCAGGCGGCGTGTTGTGGCTGTTATGTGTTGGTTTATGTAAAGTGTGTCATTGTCCTCATACACTCAGGCTGCGTGTTGTGGCTGTTATGTGTTGGTTTATGTAAAGTGTGTCATTGTCCTTGTACACTGACGGTTTGTTGTGGCTGTTATGTGTTGGTGTATGTAAAGTGTGTCATTGTCCTTGTACACTCAGGCGGCGTGTTGTGGCTGTTATGTGTTGGTTTATGTAAAGTGTGTCATTGTCCTCATACACTCAGGCTGCGTGTTGTGGCTGTTATGTGTTGGTTTATGTAAAGTGTGTCATTGTCCTTGTACACTGACTGTTTGTTGTGGCTGTTATGTGTTGGTGTATGTAAAGTGTGTCATTGTCCTTGTACACTGACGGTTTGTTGTGGCTGTTATGTGTTGGTGTATGTAAAGTGTGTCATTGTCCTCGTAGACTGACAGCGTGTTGTGGCTGTTATGTGTTGGTGTATGTAAAGTGTGTCATTGTCCTCGTACACTCAGGCGGCGTGTTGTGGCTGTTATGTGTTGGTTTATGTAAAGTGTGTCATTGCCCTTGTACACTGACGGTTTGTTGTGGCTGTTATGTGTTGGTTTATGTAAAGTGTGCAATTGTCTTTTTACTTAAAACACCTCCAGCTTATAACTACGTTGAGCTGCCCACTTGTAATTCAGCACTTGTGCTCTCAAGGAAAGGTGACAAGCTACCACTTCAAGACCACTTAAGTTTGCATGTTTCATTTCAGAAGAAGAAAAATCAGAAGAAAACTCTAGTAGTAGACATAAGAACTGTCCTGTTAGTCTAAGGCCCTGTGCAAGAGATGCCTACTTGTTATTTCAGGTAATTAGAATATGCCTGATAATTAACTCAGGGCAGAAAACTCAGGTCACATATGATATTAACTGGAGATGACATGCAGCGTATTTGAACTCTTTATTCTGGGTAAGAATGAATAATTGGCTGGCTGACTGACTGACTGATTGATTGATCGATTGATTGAATGATTGATTGGTTGATTGATTGATTGATTGATTGATTGAATGATTGATTGAATGAATGATTGATTGACCTCATTATAGGGCTATATTATATTGACTGACTGACGGATTGACTGATTGATTGACTGAGTGATTGATTGATTGAATGAATGATTGGTTGATTGATTGACTGAATGATTGACCTCGTTATAGGGCTATATTATATTAACTGAATGATTGATTGATTGGCATTGTTATAAGGCATTATGCTGATGATGACAATGATCATTGATTGAATGCTGTAGCTGTAGTAAAAAACTAAGTAGACAATATATCTAAGAATAAGTGCAATTAAGCTCAATATTTTAATGTGTGGCTTTCTGAGTAAGAATTTCTTTATAATGTGATTCCATTGTTGTGTAGGATCTATGCCAGTTAACTAGTGGAGAGCAGCCATACTGGCTTTATGGTGTCAATGAGATGACAAGAACATTTGGCTTAGAACTGTTAGAAGCTGTACTCAAAGGTTATCCACATATATTTTTAAAGGTAAATATATAATGACAATAATGTCAGATTTTATGATGATCATATTCATGATGATTACATTGATGATGACAATGGTAATGATGATAATAATCATGATAATTACATTAATGATGATAATGGCAATGATGATAATAAGGTGATGATAGTCATATTAATCATTATGTTGATGACAATAATGATGATGGTCATATTAATTATGATCATGATGATGATAATGATGATGATAATTATATTAATGATGATAATGGCAATGATGATGATAATAATAGTGATACTAATGATGATGGTCATGTTAATTATGATCATGGTGATGATAATGATGATGATAATTATATTAATGATGATAATGGCAATGATGATGATAATAATAGTGATACTAATGATGATGGTCATATTAATTATGATCATGGTGATGATAATGATGATGATAATTATATTAATGATGATAATGGCAATGATGATGATAATAATAGTGATACTAATGATGATGGTCATATTAATTATGATCATGGTGATGATAATGATGATGATAATTATATTAATGATGATGATGGCAATGATGATGATAATAATAGTGATACTAATGATGATGGTGATTATGAAAGTGGTACCGCTAATGAAAGGGGTAATGATAACAGTACTATTATAGTTGGAGTGAAAAGTTCATCAAATACATTCCCTTAACCTAGTTTCAATTCCTTCCTTCCCTCAGCATCCTGAGTTTAGTTTCTTACTAAAAGAAAGAGTCTGTCCATTAATCATCAAGCTATTTTCACCAAGTATCAAATACAGACAAAATAGTTCACCTTCATCGCCTGGCTCTATTGAAAGACCCATGTATCCTATAGCAACAAGACTTCTGAGAATTGTGTCTGTTCTTATTGAACAATTTTATACTCTTTTGGTAAGCAACATGTCATCTTTGTATCAATATTGTTACTATAGTCTTATATTTACAATAATTATATGACTTGAATGACCTGTTTTCCTCTAAATACATCAATGCTTAGTGTCAATTTTCTAAATTATATTTAAATGAACAAACTGCTGTATGGCTAAAAGCAGTAGGGCTTAAAGCTGACAAAAAGCTAGTAGTTTGAATTAAGAGTAAAATGTAGATAAATTTGGCTCTTTCTTGGTGTTGCACGACATCTGAAGCATTGAAAAAAGAAAGCATTTTCAAGATATCAAAACCATAAGTAAATGTACAAAATATCAAAATGCTCTTGAGAAGTATAGAGCAAAGTTATTGCCACAATGTTAAATTGAGAGAAGCAGAAACTAGAATGTATAACTTCATTATAAATCTTTGTTACTACCACGTAGGATAAATAAAATAGCTCATTCATGCCCTGAAGACGGACGCTAAGTCCAAAAGCTTGGTGACAATAAAATAAATTTATCCTATGTGGTAGAGTACAAACACTAAAAGTGTGCAGCACTTTGCACTATTTAGCAGTAAATAGTGTTGATTAGACAATAGAGAACAATAGAATTAGACTAATTTAGCAGTATTTAGTGGTATTTATGCTGCACACTTTTAGTGCTTGTACTCTAGTAACAAAGATTTATAAGGAAGTTATACATTCTAGTATAATGACAAACACACCCACGTACAAAGGCGTTTTAAATATAATGTATAACTTGTTTTTGAAAACAACAAATAACATGCACACTAGAAATCCTAGGTTCCACCAGTAATGAAGAATGATGCATGACAATATTGTGTTTTTCAGGTCACAGAGTGTGAGATATTTTTATCTCTTCTTGTCAAATTCCTTGAATCTGACAAACCATTATGGCAGCGTGCATTAGCTTTGGAAGTTCTGCACACACTCACTGTTCAACCTGCATTATTACAGTAAGTACATTTTTTTTACTCCTACGAAGGGCTAAAGCTTGAAACGTCAGTAAAGTTAAGTCAACATTTTTTACGGTGTTACAAATTTCATTATATTACCTTTCATTTATATCAAACACCGACGTAGCCTATACTAGTTTACTCGCTAGTTTCTAATTTTTACGGTGTTACAAATTTCATTCTATTACCTATCGTTTATATCAAACACCGACGCAGCCTATACTAGTTTACTCGCTAGTTTCCATCTATAATAAACATCTTGTCACAAAGGTTTTCTGATTTTATGTGCTTTGAGTGTACATTGGCAAACAGGAGTTTTGATACTCTATTGATTTCAGCAATACCAAAATTTGCTGGAAAAAAAGAGAGAAATACATTGTGCGTATTGTGTTAACTTAAAAGAACTTATTCCCCTTACATGTATGTTGTGTACTGTTAATTCAATGTATTTACCTAATGTAGGAATGAATACTTGTGTGGAGCGAACCACACAGAAGAGCCCTGATGGAGAGCAATGGCTTTTACTAACTTAAACTGGATGATCACTCCAGTAAATTGCTATATATTTTTTTGTTAAGTTACATGAACTCTACTCTTGTTTTCTTCAGGTCATTTTGTCAGTTCTATGACATGCAAGAACACTCCACAAAAATCTTCCACAGTATCATCAACGCCTTGTCAAGTTTTATCCAATCAAGATTCACCAATCAGTCGTCACATGGCACAGGTCCTAGTTCAGGGTCTGGACCTGTTGGAACAACCATACAAAGTGCCAGTGCCCCTACCCCCTCAGTAATGGCTTTGAGTGCCATGGGAGGGGTGACTCCTCAGCCTGGATTTTTGTACCAAGGAGCCTGGGTTCCACTCACTGTAATGCCAGTTGCTGGCCAAGCAAAATCAGTATAGTAAGTTTTATACCAACTTCTTATAATTATGTATATCTGTAAAATGATAAATGACAAATCCATCAATCTTAAAAAACGGAAAAATTGGAAACACACTAATATTTACCGTCTGAGGTTCCATCATCTTGAAGTAAGCTGGTTTACCAGGAATCCAAAGGTGTTCTCTTAGCCTTGCACTAATCAATGCTTAGTTTTACAGATATTCAAACTACTCAAAATTACACACTGAACAAAGTTAACAAGTGTGACGCCTCTGGTGTTCGAACTCGGGACCTCTCGCTCCATAAAATGCACCCAAACCAACTGAGCTACACTTGTTTCTAAACCAGTTTTTCACCAGATATTTATCCTTATCAATTGGCATTGATCTCTTGAGCTTCTCTTGAAGTTCAGACCTGGTGGAAGACAAAATATTGCTGCATTTTTCTTGCCTTATTATTCCTTCGTATCTGCAATTTCTCTGATGTTTTTGTTCCTGTTTTCCTCTAGTCTTGAGCATCTTGACAAGCAGGACACACATCCATCCCTGATGGCTATACTCTCTCCTTTGCATTTGCAATTTATCTGACATATGTTTTGTTTCCCTTTAGTCTTGACCATCTAGACAACAGGACACTATCCATCCCTGACAGCTATACTCTTTCTGTTGCATGTGCATGTGTGCTTTAGATTGCAATTTATCTGACATAAGTTTTGTTTTCCTTTAGTCTTGACCATCTAGACAACAGGACACTATCCATCCCTGACAGCTATACTCTTTCTGTTGCATGTGCATGTGTGCTTTAGATTGCAATTTATCTGACATAAGTTTTGTTTTCCTTTAGTCTTGACCATCTAGACAAGCAGGACACTCCATCCATCCCTGATGGCTATACTCTCTCTGTGGCATTTGCATGTGTGCTGGAGATTGTCAAAGCTCTCAATACACTGGTTGTTCAAGGAGAACCAGTTTCTCAGAATGTTCGAGGATGGATTGAACCTGACTCAAAAGTAGAGAAATCTAGTGATACTGGTGTTGGTGCTACTTCTATTACTGCAATGGCAAAAGACAAATCAGCTGAAAAAAGTAAGTTGTAGAAAGATGAATAAAGGAATAAATGGGTGGAAAAATGAATATAGAAGTGAATGAATAAATGAATTGGTAGATAGAATGATGAATAATTAAATGAACAAATAAATATGTGGATGGATAAAAGATTAGATGAATTAATGAATGTATTAATGAATGAGTGGATGAATGAATGAATGAATGAACAAACAAATTGATGAATAAAGGAATTAACGAAAGAATGAATGAATTGGTAAATTAAGGAATGAATGGATGGTTGAATACTTGTCTGGTAGTTGGATCATCTATTGAATAGATCAGAGAGTAGACAAATGCAGAATTGTGAGAGTCAATGAATAATTTAAAGAATTGATGAATGAATACATGAGTTAGTGAATGAACGAATAACAAAGTGAATGAGCAAATGGAAATGGCCTGTTAGTTTATAAACTACGAGTTATTGACCCATCTCTTGTATTTCACAGAAACAAGTGGTGGTGAAGTAGGTAAACAGATGGTCAGTGCCTCATGGTGCGGTGTGCTAGCATGCTTATCAATACTACTGGAAGCAAGGTACAAAATATGATGTACAACAAATGATAAATACAAATACTAAATCAAGAAACCCTCTAGTTTCTAGGGTAATAACAATGTGTTCAAAAATGTTGTTTTGTTTTTCAGTAATGATGAGACAGCAACTGAAGCCATTCTAAAGTCCTACCAAATGTTTGCCAATGTTTGTGGCATTCTTCATCTGAATACACCTAGAGATGCTTTCATCACTTCTCTGTGTAAAGCTTCTTTACCACCACACTATACACTTACAGTAGTCAATCCACACTCAGGGAAAGCACAGGTATGATGATGATGATGATGGTGATGATGATAATGATGATGATAATAGTACATATGATGATGATGATGATGATGATGATTATGATGGCAATAGACTGCAAGCAGTCCCTACTTTCCCCTCCAGATTCCCAAAAAAACAAAGGGGAAAACAAACTTTTTATAAAGGGCAGACGTGCGGGGATTAGGGCAAAAAGAAGAGGGGAGAGGGAAAAGTAGGGACTGTTCCCAGTCTATGATGGCCATGATAATAAGTATGATGATTATGATGATTCTACTTACACACTAAAAACACAGCTAATAATTATTAAACTTATGGTGATATAAGTTATTATCTTATGTGATAATCTAATCCACACATTCCTTCAGGTATCCTATATCAAGCATCCTTCGCCAAGAGATGGCTTTGCATCTGATTCAAATAGTGGCGGAAATGATCATTCTGCCCATTCTAGATCCCTTGGGGGTGGTACTGTGTTGTCTGGTACTCCCCTGGGAGGGACCCATGGACCTGTATGGGTAAGTCATTGTAATTTTTAAATTAAGATAATCAAATAATAGTAGTAAGAAGCATAAAGATAACAATCCACTGAGTAAGAACAAAAGGTATATGATAATGCGCCTTCCAAAAAAAAATAGAGAGGATATTACACGGTGATGCGAAGATATTGATTTTATTTCCTAGTGGTGAAAACAATATTTTACAAGCGTAAAATGTTGTTTTTAACATGAGAAAATAAAATTCATATCTTCAAGCCAACGTGTAATGTTCTTTTTATTATATGGACAATAATTTATATGTACGCGTTGGTACAGGGGCATTTTGTACATAACTTTTTTCAAGATATTTATTGTAGGGGGAGTGTGTGTGAGTCGTCCCAATTAGTAGAACACTTTTGTCTTGCTATAAGATTGAGACATTAAAAAAGTGATTTATTTCAAATGACTCTTTGTTTGTTTCAGTTGATAGCAAAGAATGTCCAGTGCATGAGAGCAATACTCAGCCTAGCCCACTGCCATGGTGGGATTCTGGGTACAGCGTGGCATATGGTACTCATAACACTACAGGTAGCATCATTGGTAGTATTGAAATATGATTCACCATGATTATATGTAGTAAAGCCTGCGTAGATGGCTTTCATGAAAGTATTTTCAGACACGGATCCAGGAAGGATGAGCATAGTGAGCATTAAAGAGTAATACACTAAAGTGTGTTTTACGGGTTAATGTGAACAGCTCTAATCAGATGATCTTCTTTTATACCAAAGATAACAGTTTTATGCATAACATGAAAGCTCTAATTTCCCATCAGCACTTTGATCTCAGCTTTTACAATCTATCTCTTAATAACAACAACATAATTCATTTAATGTCGTTCCCTAGCATCTAACATGGATACTGGGTTTGAAGCCATCAACTGGTGGTACATTGAAAGCAATGCCGACAAGTGAAGCACCAAATTTGGTATGTAACAGCCTTGACCATCGTTGTACCAAAAAAAGAATAGTAATTAACAATTATTGTTTCTATTGTACAGGTGATTGGCCAAACATTAATGGCAGAATTGCCTGTTCTTGCCGCTATACTATCAAGACTATTTGAAACCTCACAGTATGTATAAACCTGTGATCACTGTTGCTCTAATTCTTATCATCATTATTATCATTATCATCATCATAATCATCATCATTATCATCATTATTATCATCATCATCATCATTATTATCAACACCATCATAACATAATCATCACGATCACCGTCATATCACCGTCCTCCTCAATTCCATCATGATCATAATATCATCACCATCATTACATTGTTATCACCATTATCATCACCATCATTACATTGTTATCACCATTATCATCACCATCATCGTCATACCATCACCATCATCATCACCATCATCATCATACCATCACCATCATCATCACCATTATTATCATCACCATCATATAACCATCATTATCACCATCATCATCACCATCACCATTATTATCATCACCATCATACAACCATCATTATCATCATTATTATCATCACCATCATCATCATACCATTGTACAAACATCATTATCATCATTATTATCATCATAACCATCATCATCATACCATAATCATCACCATCATAAGAATTGTAATCATTCTAATCATTATTTTTAAGTTATTCATTATTTTCAAAAGAGTGGCTTTTGGACAAATTTTTATAATATAAGACAGAACGCTTATTTCACGACGTTTCGATGTCGCTGACATCATTTTCATCATTTTACTTGAAAATGATGTCAGCGACATCGAAACGTCGTGAAATAAGCGTTCTGTCTTATATTATAAAAATTTATTCATTATTGTTTGGTATTGTTTAGGTATCTGGATGATGTAGCGCTGCATCACCTGGTTGACGCACTATGTCAGCTGTCAACCACATCAATGGAGAAAGCGCAAACTAACAAGGTACGACTCTAATAGAAAAATAAACTAAATAGCAGGGCCGCGACGAGGGATGTTTTCTCGTGATTGAGCTTTTACACAAAAGTTTGATCTCTGATCCCAAAAGTTCGCACATTTTGATCCCTGATCCAACAAAAATGTTGTGATCCCTGAATTTATTCATACGATACCGATGTGATCCCTGATCCCAGGCATGTGATCCCCGATCCCACATCCCTGGTCACGACCCTGGAATATAGAACCATAATAGTCCATGGGTAAAATGGTCACAGAATGATATGATATGAATTAAAGACTACTTAAAAGTCTAATTTACAAGTTCATTACCTGCATGCAATGTAAAACTGTCTGACACACAGATTTTTACGTTGATTTTACAGTTTTTTTCTACAGGCTTAGATATTAGATATGTAGATATTAGCGGGTAAAGGAAATCACGATGATAAAAAGAGATTATTATTATTATTATTATTATTATTATTATTATTATTATTATTATTATTATTATTATTATTATTATTATGATTTCGTTTATTTTAACTTTGACTTGTTTACAAGTGTATCTCTTAGTGAAACTGCGGAATGAATTCTAAGCAATTCCCTAGTAATTTTAAATAGACTGACATCTGATCATTTAAATGTTATTATTATTATTATTATTAATATTATTATTATTATTATTATTATTATTATTATTATTATTATTATTATTATTATTATTATTATTATTATTATTATTATTATTATTATTATTATGTGAGTGGTGTTAATAATGATGATCATTGTCATTACCTTTCCTATCATCATAATTACTATTATATAACAAACTGGAAAAGATTAAATTAAATTTGAATTTCCAAGCATTTTCCCTTCTACATCTTTAGGAGCCGTCATTGTTTGCCGTTGCTAAGCTACTAGAGACTGGTCTTAACAACCTGCATCGCGCACGTGTATTATGGAAACCGCTGACTGCTCATTTACTCGAGGTACGTCCAGTTACATACATGAGATGATGATGATGACCACGATGATGATATTGATGATGATATTAATGAAAGTAATATGGAAAGTGATGATGATATTGATGATGATATTAATGAAAGTAATATGGAAAGTGATGATGATATTGATGATGATATTGATGAGAGTAATATGGAAAGTGATGATGTTATTGATGATGATAATGATGAGAGTAATATGGAAAGTGATGATGATATTGATGATGATAATGATGAGTGTAATATGGAAAGTGATGATGATATTGATGATGATATTAATGAGAGTAATATGGAAAGTGATGATGTTATTGATGATGATATTAATGAAAGTAATATGGAAAGTGATGATGATATTGATGATGATATTGATGAGAGTAATATGGAAAGTGATGATGATATTGATGATGATAATGATGAGTGTAATATGGAAAGTGATGATGATATTGATGATGATAATGATGAGTGTAATATGGAAAGTGATGATGATATTGATGATGATAATGATGAGAGTAATATGGAAAGTGATGATGATATTGATGATGATATTAATGAAAGTAATATGGAAAGTGATGATGTTATTGATGATGATATTAATGAAAGTAATATGGAAAGTGATGATGTTATTGATGATGATATTAATGAAAGTAATATGGAAAGTGATGATGATATTGATGATGATATTGATGAGTGTAATATGGAAAGTGATGATGATATTGATGATGATAATGATGAGTGTAATATGGAAAGTGATGATGTTATTGATGATGATAATGATGAGAGTAATATGGAAAGTGATGATGATATTGATGATGATATTAATGAAAGTAATATGGAAAGTGATGATGTTATTGATGATGATATTAATGAAAGTAATATGGAAAGTGATGATGATATTGATGATGATAATGATGAGTGTAATATGGAAAGTGATGATGATATTGATGATGATAATGATGAGAGTAATATGGAAAGTGATGATGATATTGATGATGATATTAATGAAAGTAATATGGAAAGTGATGATGTTATTGATGATGATATTAATGAAAGTAATATGGAAAGTGATGATGTTATTGATGATGATATTAATGAAAGTAATATGGAAAGTGATGATGATATTGATGATGATATTGATGAGTGTAATATGGAAAGTGATGATGATATTGATGATGATAATGATGAGTGTAATATGGAAAGTGATGATGATATTGATGATGATATTAATGAAAGTAATATGGAAAGTGATGATGATATTGATGATGATAATGATGAGTGTAATATGGAAAGTGATGATGATATTGATGATGATATTAATGAAAGTAATATGGAAAGTGATGATGATATTGATGATGATAATGATGAGAGTAATATGGAAAGTGATGATGATATTGATGATGATAATGATGAGAGTAATATGGAAAGTGATGATGATATTGATGATGATAATGATGAGAGTAATATGGAAAGTGATGATGATATTGATGATGATAATGATGAGAGTAATATGGAAAGTGATGATGATATTGATGATGATAATGATGAGTGTAATATGGAAAGTGATGATGTTATTGATGATGATAATGATGAGTGTAATATGGAAAGTGATGATGATATTGATGATGATAATGATGAGAGTAATATGGAAAGTGATGATGATATTGATGATGATAATGATGAGTGTAATATGGAAAGTGATGATGATATTGATGATGATAATGATGAGAGTAATATGGAAAGTGATGATGATATTGATGATGATAATGATGAAAGTAATATGGAAAGTGATGATGATATTGATGATGATAATGATGAGAGTAATATGGAAAGTGATGATGATATTGATGATGATAATGATGAGTGTAATATGGAAAGTGATGATGTTATTGATGATGATAATGATGAGAGTAATATGGAAAGTGATGATGATATTGATGATGATATTAATGAAAGTAATATGGAAAGTGATGATGATATTGATGATGATATTAATGAAAGTAATATGGAAAGTGATGATGTTATTGATGATGATAATGATGAGTGTAATATGGAAAGTGATGATGATATTGATGATGATATTAATGAAAGTAATATGGAAAGTGATGATGATATTGATGATGATAATGATGAGAGTAATATGGAAAGTGATGATGATATTGATGATGATAATGATGAGTGTAATATGGAAAGTGATGATGATATTGATGATGATAATGATGAGAGTAATATGGAAAGTGATGATGATATTGATGATGATAATGATGAGAGTAATATGGAAAGTGATGATGATATTGATGATGATAATGATGAGTGTAATATGGAAAGTGATGATGATATTGATGATGATAATGATGAGAGTAATATGGAAAGTGATGATGTTATTGATGATGATAATGATGAGTGTAATATGGAAAGTGATGATGATATTGATGATGATAATGATGAGTGTAATATGGAAAGTGATGATGATATTGATGATGATAATGATGAGTGTAATATGGAAAGTGATGATGATATTGATGATGATAATGATGAGAGTAATATGGAAAGTGATGATGATATTGATGATGATAATGATGAGTGTAATATGGAAAGTGATGATGATATTGATGATGATAATGATGAGAGTAATATGGAAAGTGATGATGTTATTGATGATGATAATGATGAGTGTAATATGGAAAGTGATGATGATATTGATGATGATATTAATGAGAGTAATATGGAAAGTGATGATGATATTGATGATGATATTGATGAGAGTAATATGGAAAGTGATGATGTTATTGATGATGATATTAATGAAAGTAATATGGAAAGTGATGATGATATTGATGATGATATTGATGAGAGTAATATGGAAAGTGATGATGTTATTGATGATGATATTAATGAAAGTAATATGGAAAGTGATGATGATATTGATGATGATATTGATGAGAGTAATATGGAAAGTGATGATGTTATTGATGATGATATTAATGAGAGTAATATGGAAAGTGATGATGATATTGATGATGATATTGATGAGAGTAATATGGAAAGTGATGATGTTATTGATGATGATATTAATGAGAGTAATATGGAAAGTGATGATGATATTGATGATGATATTAATGAGAGTAATATGGAAAGTGATGATGATATTGATGATGATATTAATGAAAGTAATATGGAAAGTGATGATGATATTGATGATGATATTAATGAAAGTAATATGGAAAGTGATGATGATAATAATGAGAGTAATATGGAAAGTGATGATGTTATTGATGATGATATTAATGAAAGTAATATGGAATGTGATGATGTTATTGATGGTGATAATAATGAGAGTAATATGGAAAGTGATGATGATGATGATGTTATTGATAATAATTAGGAAAGTGATACAAAAAGTGATGATGGTGGTAATGATGACGATGATATTGATGATGATAGTAATGAAAGTAATATGGAAAGTGATGATGATATTGATGATGATAATGATGAGTGTAATATAGATAATGATTATCAGTTATTGAGTAAGTAAGTAAGTAAGTAATGCTAAAGGTGATGATGATGACGATGATATTGATGATGATAATAATGAAAGCAATAAGAAGATTGATGATGATTATGATGATAGATGATTAAAGCAATGGTCTTTCCTTTCACAGGTCTGTCAACATACACACTCCAAGATGAGAGAATGGGGAGCAGAAGCGGTGACGTCACTCGTACGATCTGCTCTGACGTATGACCACAAACCACCGCTGACCGAAAACACTGTAAGTACCTTGGGTTCAAATGGGAAGTCATTAGCTCAGTAATACAGCTATTGTTTGGTTAGGTTTAAGGTAATTGTTTGGAAAGACTCTATTGTTTTTATACCAATCCAAAACCACGAGCCACAAGGCTTATAAGATAATTTAGTGAAACATTTTTATATTTCAAATTTTATTAATATATATTGTAAATTCACCATATATTTTTATTTAAGTTTGTTTAAATAAAGCTATTATTATAAACGATGTTTCAGTTTGGTGCTGACAGTCCCCATTAGCTCTATCGCCCATCTAAAGTGATGCTTTTTTATTTTCAGAGTTTGCAAGCCATGTTACTATCTCCTCTACAAGAAATGTCTTCCATCTCTTACTCTGATATTCGCTACAAACAACTAGAGTGTGTACTTAAGGTAACAATCCACAAAAGATTACTCGTCTGTTTTCATTTTAATTCACGCAAAGTTTTCCTAAAGTTTTGAGTCTTTTTTACTTCGTACCCAGATTCTGCATTCAACTGGTCAAAACCTCGGCCATGGTTGGCCGTGTGTACTGGGAGTGATAGGAGCTGCGACAAATCAACAAGGGTAAGCGAAATACGTCTCAAGCATGTTAAGGACTGGGATTTTCGGATTTTAAAAAAAAAATCATTTCTTGCTTATGTTGTCAAGTGCAAAGCTGAAATTCAGATTAATATTCATATTTGGGCTGATCAATAGTTTAGTGGTGAGAATGTTGACATAAAGTGGTCACGTGACCATTAAGGCGAAAAATTAGAAATTTAAAAATGGGCCGATTAGAACTATTTTGCAATATATTAAAAATTATGTGAAAACAATGCATTTTTGAAGGTCTTTCGAAATCCGCCTCGTTTGATTGTCCATCGTACAAGGTATGCGAGTTATAAGGCAAAACAGGTCACGTGACCTAAGGCTAAATTAACAATTATTAAGATTTCTCCAAATCAGAGTATGAATGACATTAAAACGAAGCGCAATGAGAGAGAGAAGCATGAATACAATGTTTTAACATAGTTTTTACTTTTAAAGAAAATGTTTCTAACCGGCCCATTTTAAATTTTCTATTTTTCGGCCTTAATGGTCACGTGACCACTTTCTGTCATCAACATCACCACCAAATCTTTGATGAACCCAATTGTGAACAGAAAACCAAATTTCAGCTTTGTGCATTAAAGAGTGAATGAGAAATCATTTTTCAAAGATTTCCGAAAATCCCAGGCCTTAACATGCTTGAGGTTTCAGAAAATGTTACAAATTTCCTGTTAGTGCGTTGGTTTTTAAAGCGATAATGACCTTGACGATGATGATTACAATGATGGTGATGATGATGATGATGGTGGTGGTTACGACGTTGAAGAAGAAGATGATGATAATATAATTACATTCCAACCTCATTTCCAGTACCTTTTCCCTTCGCTTGCCCTATCCAAAAGCGAAGCGAAAAGGTACTGGGTACTAGATTGATTGCGTTCATGTTGGTGATTATAATGAGTTTGATTTTATGTGATTTCAGGGAGGGACTGATTCGCGTTGCATTCCAAAGCCTACAGTTAGTAGTGACTGACTTCCTTCCCTTGATGCCTTGCGCGTACTTGAAAGTGGTCATTGATGTGGCAGGAAAGTTTGGCCTTCAACCACTAGAGTTGAACATCAGCCTGACAGCCATAGGTTTGCTGGTGAGCTACGAGTTTTCTTTTAGTAATAAGCGATTGAATATATATTAAAGCCAGTCTAATTATAATTCCAGTATATTTCTGTTTGAGATACTATTTTTCTAATGACTGATGTCACCAAATCTTGTTGTTGAACACGTTTTTAGCTGCCGTCAATCAAAACTAATTAGTCGGTACCTTTTAAATCCTTGATTGATGGCAGCGAAATACGTATTTTACAACAAGCCGATGGAAAGTCTAATTCACAAGTCCATTTCCTGCATGCAATGCAAAATCGTCCGAAACACTGACATTTTTACATTTATCGTTTTACAGTGGAACATCGCAGATTTCTTGTCACAAAATCAAGATAAAATACGCGAAGGTCTCGAGGGATCGTCAAGCTTCGAGGGTCAAAAGTACGACCGTCCCGTTCCACCCAGTGACCGACTATGGATGTGTCTTTACTCTAAACTAGGTGAACTGTGTGTTGACCCAAGACCTGCCGTAAGAAAAAGCGCAGGACAGACACTTTTCTCTACCATAAGTGTACATGGATCTTTGTTAGAGAGAGTCACGTGGTACACCGTATTATGGCAGGTATGATGATGATGATGATGGTGGTGGTGGTGGTGGTGATGATATAATGATAGTGATTATAAAAGACAATGATGATGATTGATGATAATGATTGATGATAGTGATGATGATTGATGATGATGATGATTCAAGGGTCGTAGGTTAGAAAACTGTAACTGGTTAATTTGTCTCCTTAAATAAAGATATTGTATTTTATTGTATGGTTATGGTGGTGGTGATGATATAATAATGGTGATGGTGATGAAGAAGGCGATGATGATTGTGATGATATAATGATGGTTTGGTGATGATGATGATAATAATGATGTTGTGGTGGTGGTGATGATGATGGTAATGATATAATGATGGAAGTGTTGATGATGATGGAAATGATGATGGTGTTGATGGTGATGATAATAATAATGATGACCATAATGATGGTATAATACTCTATACCTGTTTGCAGGTGCTATTCCCGTTACTAGACCAAGTCAAGCGCATGTCAACTACAGCTGCAAATATCCCTCCACCAAGCGACATCAACCAATCAAAAAACAAGATTCTCATTCATCACTCACGTGACACGGCAGAGAAGCAATGGGCCGAGACACGGGTACTCACAATGAACGGCGTCGCGCGGGTCTTCAACACTCGTCGCCAAACCCTCGCTGCCTTGGATGAATTCCCAAGAGCCTGGGCTCTACTATTGGAATTTATCGAGTCTGCAGCTTTGAGCAAGTCTTCTGAGGTAGCTCTAGCTGCGTTGAAAAGCTTTCAAGAAATGGTCCACGATTCTAACGAGAATGATAACGACAAGGAAGAAGTAGATTTACAAACGATACTCGATCCTGCACGTGCTGCTAAAGCACGAGACAAACTGAAAGTAAAACCCAAGTTCTACGAGGAAGCCGAGGACTTAAACTTATGGATGAATGCGTGGAAAGTGTGGTGTGACGTCGGCATGGCGAGTTTGTGTAATTCGTCCTTCACGCAGACACGCGTGGATAGCGAGGGGAAGACAGTCACGAAAAAAATCTTCCCCGCGCAGCCCTACATTACATCCTTAGTACAAATCTTCCCTAATCTCTTCAGGCGAATGTATAATCGCTTTGGATTGGCTGATTTACAGAAACTTTCCAAGATACTGCAAGCGTGTTTGCGCATGCCCGTACCCGGTGACCAGTCACCATTCTTGGTGCCGTCGTTCCAGGATACTGTGTTAACACCACTACAACACGCAATAATAGACGTTGTTGAGATACTACGAGAGCCGCTACCGAACTCAAGTGGCTCCGTTCTAGACATTGCAAGCCAGCCAATGTACCCGACACTATTTGTACTGCTTGTTGACTTTATAAGCTGCGCATGTAATCCTCCTAAAGTCGACGATGAAGGAACTACAATAGCAAGGAAGAAGGAATGGGTGATACTCGAGTTAACGCCGTTCTCTGAGAAATGCTTGAAAATGTCTGTGGAGTTGTACCGTGTTAGTGTGAACAAGACAGCAGTAATTGAAGAGAAAGTTTTAGAGAAAATTATTAAGGTATGGTATTAAAGATAAATAAAAAAATAGATGGAAACTAGCGAGTAAACTAGTATAGGCTGTGTCGGTGTTTGATATAAACGATAGGTCATAGAATGAAATTTGTAACACCGTAAAAAATAGAAATAGAAACTAGCGAGTAATCTAGTATAGGCTGCGTCGGTGTTTGATGTAAACGATAGGTCATAGAATAAAATTTGTATCCCCCTAAAAAAAGTTGACTTAACTTTACTTATGTAAATAGAAACTAGCGAGTAAACTAGTATAGGCTGCGTCGGTGTTTGATATAAACGATAGGTAATATAATGAAATTTGTATCTATTACGAATTTCCTATCAAAAATATATATCATTGTTTTAGCACACAACTCTGCTCACTTGTTAAGTATTCGACACACTCACTACACCTACATTAAATATTTTAGCACACAACTCTGCTCACATGTTGATTTTTGCGTTATGATATTATTAGAGTAAAAACATTCAATAGACATCTTCAAAGAAAAGGGTTGTAGGGAAAACAAACCCAAAGTCCTCTTCAAAGGGGTTGTGATTGCAATATATTCACACTGCAATTCCTATTTTTTTTACCCACTAGGCACTGCGCACCCCTTTGGCTCTCAAGTACGACTGTTCGTCTCAAACCACTTGGAAACTTGCTGTAAATTCACTTCTTACTATATTACGAATTGGGCTCCCTGTGGCGCTAAATAATCCAGGTAATGAGAAAATCTTCGAGTCATCACTTTCAAGTAGTCTCCCGCGCAGCCGCAGTTTGTTTCGTCACGCCACGCTAAACGGAACAAACTGAGGCTGCTTGGTAGACTACAATTTGAAGTTATTAACTAAACGTTTTTTGTCGTTGTAGAATCGTTTACTTCGATGTGGTACGAACTGGCAACCTGTCTCGAGGATTTCTTATTTTCAGAAAAGTAAGTAACGCAACGCGCAGAAAAGTTTGTAACGGAATCAAAACTGATTGATTGTTATATCGTCACGCAAAGCTTTGAGAAATCGCCGAGTCGCAAAAGGAAAAACTTGAAATTTGTTTTTAGTGCTTATAATTTCAATTTTTTTTTGCACTAGAACTCCGCCAGACACACAATCCCTGGAGCAGCATCAACAAGATGAAGAAATCGACATTAAGGTAATAATCATGGACTATGGAGACTATGGAGACACTGGTCATTGAATTAGACTAGTGATTTGCTAGAAAAGCTATCTTAAAATATGAAAACTTATTACGTTATATTAACACATATTGCCTTTGTCAAACATGAAGAAATAATGATTTTGTTGCTGTTTATAGCTGCTTCGAATGATCCAGCAAGATATTCTACCTCACTCGTCTACTCTACCTAAAGACTTCATGGTACGGATAATGGCACTGTTAAATCGAGGCTCTATTCACTCGGCTACCGACTCGACATTTAGTGGTAAGAACCCTTGGGAATTATTACTCAGGCTACCCCGCAGGGGTAGCCTGTGTCGAGATTACACATGACGTAATGCCACAAGTAAACCACAACTACTCTATGACGTAGCCTGAGTAAATGCACTAAGTGCGTCTAAGTGAATTAAAGTCCTCTTGTAAATCATTAATTCTCTTTTGTGTCCCTTGTCGCATTTCTTTCTTTCTACCTTTCTCCCTTCCTGCCGTCATCAATCAATCAATCAATTTATCCATCATTTCACTCATTCATCCATTCACTCCGATTCATTCATCCATCCCTTATATTACTCATTCATTCATTCATCCACTCATCCATCCATCCACTCATTCATTCATCCATTCATGCAGTTTTACATTCATTTTCAATTAGTTAGTCAGTCACTTATAAGTGCATACATACATACATACATTCAATAAATTACTAACTCAGTTATTAGTCCGTATCTCATTCATTTATTTTACTCGATGTCAAGCTAAAAAAAATGTGTTTTGTTTTGTAAGGAACCGATGCCAACAATTTCCCTATTCGAGAAGAGTTTGCGAAATCATGCTTCGAGACGTTGCTGCAGTTCTCGTTTGTCAGCGGATCATCAAAGCAAGATGTAACTGGTGAGAAAAATCTTCATTTGTTTCAAGAGTTTCAACTTAGTCTATTCCAACCTCGTCCCCAAGCTCTCCCTTCTCGTTTTTTTCCCCTTCAAAATGGCGGCACTTGAATTTGAAAAGAAAAACGAGAAGGGAGAGTCTGGGGACGAGGTTGAGTCTATTTCTACGCTTACTATCTACGCTTTTCAAGACTCTAGCGTCGGTAGCGTTTTACGTTTTCATAAGCTGTATCTAGTTTAGGCTTGCAATGCGTAACAATGTAAGGCACTATTGAAAGTCTTTAGACCTGTTGTCGCGTTTACGCTTTACAACAAGTATGTTTGTTAAACATCATAATCATCAACATTATTGTTATTTTCCAGATGGAAAAGTGTCTGAATTAGCTCTGGATTCTATGCTAAGTCGATGTCAAGACGTCCTGGAAAAATACGTAGAAGACGAAAGACTTAGCGGAAAATGCCCACTGCCAAGGTAGTGTTAACGAGGGGGACATTGGGGGGGGGGGGGGGGGGGGGGGGGTTAAATCCCGCAATACCGCAAAAATTCTTTAAAAATCCCGCATTACCACAAAAAATTTCGCAAATACCGCATACCGCACAACATATAATTAAAACCAAAGGTCATTAAACGTTTTGGGTTTTCATCCATACGTATTCCAAAAAAATACAAAAACAAAAACAGTTAATATCGCATACCGCAGGAATTCTAAATCCCGCATTACCGCTAGATTTATCTTATTTCACCGAAATACCGCTTAAAAAAGGATAAATATTGCATAACGCAGGTATCCTAAATCCCGCATTACCGCAAAAATTTATTCCTTTTACCGCAATGCCGCATTAAAAAATGGCCAATACCGCAATACCGCAAACCCTAATGTCCCCCTCGTTAACCATAGTTAACTATGCGTAAACGTAACGAAGCGAAGTATTTCTTTACGTTTATCATTAATACGTGTTTATTCTCGACAGAACAAGAATGGCTGAGATGTCTTTTGTAATGAAAGCTATTAGTACATTGATTGCGTCTTTGAAGAAATTAACGCGGGAAAACGCACGTGTTGGTAAGTATAGTATACGGTTTTTATCGACAAAATGAGTAGCGAATTTACTCGCGGCGTGTATTGAATTTTTTCTCGATCTCACTGTCCCCTTCTTGTTCAGAACTATGAATATTGGGGAGATAATAATAGAATAATGGGTGAGACGCTTATTCGAGGGCGGCGCTTATTCGAGTAAACACGATAAATGAATAGAAATTTAAAATAAGAAATGAGCCTATTTTATAGTTATATCGGCTATGCCTATCGAGTAATCAGGAAATGAGTAATCATGAATGAATGAGTGAATTATAAGAAAACTAATTAATTAACGGTAAAAAACATTACTTCATGATCTGAATACCAAGTTTGAACACAAAGTCTTATCATTTGATAGATCTAAAAAAATATGTGAGTATTGAAAGAAATCATTGAATGGATTGAAAATATAGCATGACTTTTTAAAGAATTACAATCTAGAAAACTAATTTGCTTTTATCATGGGTCGTCACACTGGTTGAAACAATAGGTCTTGAATCCCTTGGGTTCCCTTGCCCTCGCTTTCATGTGTTTCAGAATGCTCCAAAGAAAGGTTTTTGCTCTTATGACAATAAACATGGCCGCTGTGTGATAAAAGCCAATTATATTGCTTGATAATAAAAGAAAATTAGAACTGGTTGAAATGAATATACATTATAATCATAAAATGACTTATTGTGTTTCAGTCGACCAGAAGATCTGGGAACAAGTCGTGGCGCTATATCCTCATCTCGTTGAATGCACAACCTGCAGCTCCAATCAAGTTAGAAGAGCACTCAAAGAAGCTTTACAAGAATACACAGACTTATTAGTTTCGCCGACAAAGACTTTGAGTAGTACTCCATCAATAAATGGCTCATAGCAACAATGGCTACAATCAGAATTTTAGGACAATTTAAATATGGACTTGGAAATTAAATAAATGACATCCTAATTGAACTCATGTTCTTTAGAAAAGGTTCTGGATAATTCCATCCTGGTTTTGATAATTATATATATATATATGTGTAACTGAAGCTTGAGGATTAGAATTAAGAAAAGGGGCTAAAATACACCGAATCGAAATTTTAATAACTATAGTTTTTGACTGACTAGCCTCGTGTTTACGTTGAAAGACAATGGCGTTTTCACATGTATGAGAGGCGAGTCAGTCAAGAACAATAGTTATTAAAATTAAACGCCATATTTCGATTCGGTGTATACTAATGGGGCCACTAATGGTAATATTATTGTTGTATAATAAAAAAATCCTGTTTATTGTAGTATCATGCTTTGTAAGAGAAATTCTAGATGTTTACCATTTTATGAATTATAGAATTATAATATTTCACTTTTGTCAAAACTATATAGACTAATTTTGTAGATTGACAAAGAAGTAAGTCTTGCAAACACTATAGAGGTTTGGCAGTATTAAATCATTTAATGCAGAAAAGTCTACAAACAAGACCAATAGAATAAGATGATGGACCAATAAAACATTTCTGTTTTTGTCAATAAAATATTCATCCATTGACTGCGCTGCAATTCACCAATGTGCATGCATAATCAAGATGCAGCCTGGGGTGAGTTACAATGAGGACACTCAAACCGTGAACACTTTGAGTTTTTTGTTACTTTTTTGTAACTCGCATCCCATGAGCGAATAGATTAGAAATAAGATTTATTATGAACACTTGGTGTATTTGAACTCAATGCTTCATTTTTAGATGTTTTGAAGCAGTAGAAGGTTGAGAAAATGATAACATGAAAAAAGTCACGGTTTGAGTATCTTCACTGTAAGTCTAGCAAAGACATTTGGGATTGTTACATAGGACACAACAGGGAGAAGAATGCTAGCAAAAATGGTATTGCTGTAACATATTGTGATCCCAAGCGGCTTTGTGGTCCTTTATCTGCCCCAGATTGCAATAATATTTTGCGTTCGCAAATTTCTTTTATTCCTGATGTTGTGAACATGGGTATCACTTCTTAATTCCTGAAAGAATGATATTACAGTATCCATTGTGGATGATCTTCAAAACAACTGTCTTATTACAAATATGGTTATAGTATAACTGGAAAGTGAATAGAGTGGTTTTCATTAACCTGTGATCGAAACACACTTAAGTGTATTACTCTTTAATACACCTTAATTCCATTGTGTTGTTTTGTTGTTATTTGACTTTCACTCTTTAACTAATACACTTTATTTCACGGGTTAATGAAAACCCTAGCAATACTATTTAGTGCAATTTTATTTTATTGTTAAATTAGCACTATTTCATACCATTTAGTAATTTGTATTTCCTGGATATACTGTTTGCTCTCTAATGTTTAAATACTTGTAAATTCTGTTAACAATTTTTACAAACTGAAACAAAGTGAAAGAGGAGATTGTCTAAAATGAAAGAGGAAATTGTGTAATAAAGTGAAAATTAATGTTACATTGTTTATGAATTTCTCTCATGTCACATCAAACAACCAGTTATTCTCGGCTTAAAGAACATTTTTCTGTTGAAATGTTTAAACAAAAATAAAATAGTTTTAAACAAAAATTTTGGTGGGACTACTCGAACCAAGGCCACCCAAATAAATTCTCCACAAATCATCCAATTACATTCAAGTATCTAAACAATAGAATTACAGGAAATTTGTGATTTAATAAATCTCACTGTTGAGGGATAGAGTGGTTTTCATCAACCCGTGAAACAAAGTGTATTAGTTTAAGGAGGCTTGAAATGGTTTCTGTATATATCTATATACCTACTTTATATTGCATGTTATGCAGCATAATTGTGAAACTACACAGTTAACCGATATATCATTTTGAAGCTTATGAATCTAGGATATTTTTAATTATTGCTTTTGACGTTGTCATGACAACAACAGGCCACTGTAAAAAGGACCTGAAATTCCTTTATTAAAGCTGATATCTTCAAATCCTTTAGGTGAAAGTTTTTTTGAGCTTGTACATGTCTAGTTCCCTAACTGTTCTTGCAACTGATGAAAAATTTAAAAAAAACCTTTAAAATATTTAAAAAATGATTTTTTCTAGATATAAATGGTTTTTCATTACAGATTTTTCTTAAAATGGATCTACTAAATCTTAACCTTAATTGGAACAAATTGCCAAAAAATAAAAAAAATCTACCATTTCATTGTGTTGTTATTAATAAAAATACATTTTGTACGCGTCAGAGGGGTCTTGTAAAATTGGCGATATTGCGCATGCGGTCAAAAAACCATTTCGAGCCTCCTAAGTGTAATAGTCAAATAACAACAAAAGAACACAGGAATTTTGGTGCATTAAAGAGTGATACACTAAAGTGTGTTTCACGGGTTACTGAAAACCACTCTACACAGGTTAATGATAATCACTCTAACCTGTGGAACACTCTTTAAAGTGCACTGCTCTATAATGTACTTTAATTGCATTTGTTGATATTTCAATATCCTCTATTTAACCAATACTCCTTTTTTCACTGATTAATGAAAACAACTCTAATGAGAGCCACTCTATTAGAGTGAAGTCATTTAACCCGTGAAATAGATGTTAGACTAATTCTCTGATTCCATTGTTTTCTTTTGTCTTTTTGACTATGTAATTTTGTTTCACAGGTTTTAATGTCTTCACTCTAGCCCCTCCTTCAGCAAATAATTGTTAATAAGTAGGGTGAAGACACTTAGGCTAGGTTCACATGGTATACCGGATGAATTTTTGACCGGTCAAAATATTGTCCTGGACATGCTGTACACACGGAACCAATCAATATTTTCATTCTGTTCAGACTAATATTTGATCAGTTAGGCGTCCAAATTATTGCTCGTTTAGCGTGGTTCCGTGTGAAAGGAACCCCTAAGCGGATGCTTTTTTGACTGGTCAAAAATTCGTCCGGTATTGTGTAAACGTAGCCTAAACCAGTGAAAAAGACAATAATAGAGTGAAGGCATTTAAGCTGTGAAATAAAAAATTGCTTGCTAAAGAGTAATAGTCAAATAGACTCAAAAGAAAACAATGGAATTAGGTTTTATTTGAGAGTGTTAGTCTAATATCTATTTCATAGAGTGAAGTCATTTAACCTGTGAAATAGATATTAGACTAATACACCTTAGTAGTCTAGAATTCCATTGTTTTCTTGTGTCTATTTGACTATTACACTTTAGCAAGCAATTTCTATTTCCAGGTTAAATGTCTTCACTCACATCCTAACAGTTTTTAACTCCATTGTTTTCTATCGTGTCATTGACTATTAGATTGTTTCACAAAAACACAAATAAAACAGAAATGATCAAGAAGAATGAGACCAAACATTTATTTATTAATTATATATTTTATTAATGGGATGAAAACAAGATAATTCATTCATCAATATTAACAAACAACTTTAGGGCAAAAATACTTCACAATAATAATAATACAGCATCAGTTACATCTCTATTTTAAACACTAAAATATGAGATAATTTTTGTTTAATTGGCAAAGTAAATGTTAAAAGTACTTGGAAAAATGAATAAACTATGTTTTTACCACTGAAGAATGACCTAATAGCTTGCAAATTGTGACAAGAGATGACTACTAATTTCAACTTTTTTTTACAAATCTGGAAGTTAGATATGCTATCTTAAAATAATGAATCTTATAGTTGAATTTATTGAGGGGGAAAGGATAGTGTTTAATTTGTTGTTTAAAGGCGACAAAAAATATAAGCTACTGATTAGATGAATTAATAAAGCAACGTGGTATAAACTACCAAACTGGCACAGTGATAGAAACTTACATTGCATAGAAAATTTGAAGACAATTCAGATGCAAAAAACCCTTTTGATTGTATTCAAATGCAGCAATTGTTATGAAAGAATATTATTTGCTGGACCTAGAGTGACTTTTTTAAAATTAACTTTTAGAATAGAATATATTTCTTGGACATTTACATATTCTATTCACCGCAATGTCTGTTGTTGTAAGAGTCTATGTAGAAAGTTCAAACAAAGTCCAACTGTAGCAACAGTGAATTTACACAAGGACACACTTTCCTTTTCTCTTCTTCTTTGTTTGGAGTGCTGCTCTTGTCGCAGTTTCAAATACTTCTCGTACACCCTCTTTGGTCTTAGCAGAACATTCCATATATCCAAAAGCTCCAATCTTTTCTGACATAGCTCTACCCTCATCAAATTTTACAGGTTCTTGTTTCATCTTCATTAATTCTCGTTTGGTATTTTCGTCATTTCTCAAATCTTTCTTGTTACCCACAAGGATGATAGGTACGTTGGGACAGAAGTGCTTCACCTCCGGCGTCCATTTCTCTGGGATGTTCTCTAAACTGTCGGGACTATCAACAGAGAAACACATAAGTATGACATCGGTGTCGGGATATGATAGAGGTCGTAGTCTGTCATAATCTTCTTGGCCTGCTGTATCCCACAATGCCAGTTCAACTTGTTTGCCATCAACTTCAATGTCGGCTACATAATTTTCAAATACGGTAGGTACATATACTTCTGGAAATTGATCCTTGGAAAATACGATTAACAGGCAGGTTTTACCACAAGCACCATCACCTACGATTACCAGCTTTTTACGTATAGCTGCCATTATTGAATAGAAAAATTATCTGTGGAGAAATGAAGAAACCCAGTTAATATCAGTGAAAACATTTGGCTAGTTAATGATCATGTTTTTTTACCCACCAGTTTTAACATATGACAATGAATAAATTCAGATTGATCAACTTAGTAACATTAAAATACTTAATTGAAATGCATTTGGTGTACGAGTGAAATAAATAGCAATTGCATGTTGGTCATGTATCTAACATTAAAATAAACTGTCTACTTGTATTCCAAGTAGATTGAAGGACTACATTCAGTTGTAAATCATCATTCAGATACAATTTCCTAGCCCAAAAATCAATGATTTATGCTTTTGATAATACAAATACATATATATTTAGCTACTCATTTCCTCCAGTTGAAATGTCATGCAAATTTTTTACATAAATTTATAAGGTCAATGAAATGTCTAGAACATATCTTCACTTTACAATGAAGATTATTGTCTCGTAATTAAATCAAGGGGTTTTTTTTCTTAGAGGTGCCTTTCTGACAAAAGATTAACATGCACACTAGTAAAACCCAGCCTTGGGTAATAGTTAAACTAGTATGGTCAAGGTCACAAGGGCTATAACCAAAAGTAGTTTCTTTTAATTTATCTTAATTTGATTACAAGGGCTATAAACAACTTTAAGACTATTTTAAAAACATTTTTATTTAAGATTGCCTTTTTATGAACTTTTCATTTTTGTTAAATATTTAAAAATATTTATTGTTGTTCATAATTATTGTTAATAACTATTATATATATTTTATATTTGATTTTTTTGCATGTTGTTAAGCGCTTTATAATTTAGATTAAAGCTCTCTATAAATTTATTAAATTATAATTATCAATTTTATTATGAAATCTTGCTTTATATTTGAAACACTCTAGATAGATTTCATGTTTTCTATTGTCTCTTAAACTATTAGATTGTTTCACAAAAACACAAATAAATGATTAAAAATGACACCAAACATTTATTCATTAATTACATATTTTAATAATGGGATGAAACTTATCTATCACAAACTGTTTATTTTCCCTAATCACTTATTCATATGTATTCTCTTTTTGTGTATTATTATAATTATTATTATTTCTTATTGTAAACAACGCCTAGAGCAGTTTTCTGGATATGCGCTTTATAAATATTTTTATTATGAAAACAAGATAATTCATTCATCAATATTAACAAACAACTTTAGGGCAAAAATACTTCACAATAATAATAATAATACAGCATCAGGTACATCTCTATTTTTTTACCACTGAAGAATGACCTAATAACTTGCAACTCATGACAAGAGATGACCCTCAAGATTCCTTTGCTCGTCAAATGAGCTATTACTCAAGCTTTCTAAATATTGTACAAAGTCTTATGGCAGTCAATGTTTTGCCATCTCTGCTCCTGAACTATGGAATTCACTCCTTTCATCTTTACATACTTCATTAGGTTCATTCTCATCCCACTAAAAACTTATCTATTCAAAACCGTTTTTTTATTCCTTATCACTTATTTATACGCATTCTCATTTTGCGTATTAATATTATTATTTTTTTCTTATTGTAAACAGTGTCTAGAGCAGTCTTCTGGATATGCGCTTTATAAATATTATATATATACTACAAATTTTAATTTTTTTACAAATCTTGAAGTTAGATATTTGCTAATCACATATTTATATGCATTGTCATTTTGCGGATTAATATTTTTTTTTTTTCTTATTGTAAACAGTGTCTAGAGCAGTCTTCTGGATATGCGCTATCTAAATATTATATTATATATATACTACAATTTTCAACTTTTTTTACAAATCTTTGCTGGACCTAGAGCGACTTTTTTTAAATTAACTTTTAGAATATAATATATTTCTTGGACATTTACATATTCCATTCACCACAATGTCTGTTGATGTTAGAGTCTATGTAGAAAGTTCAAACAAGTCCAGATGTAGCAACAGTGAATTTACAGAAGAACACAATGGCTGTGTTTTATTTTTTTAAGTGTTGCTCTTGTCGCAGTTTCAAATACATCTCGTACACCCTCTTTGGTTTTAGCAGAACACTCCATATATGCAAAAGCTCCAATCTTTTCTGACATAGCTCTACCCTCTTTATATTTAACAGGTTCTTGTTTCATTTCAGCTAATTCTCGTTTGGTATTTTCATCATTTCTCAAATCTTTCATGTTACCCACAAGGATGATAGGTACATTGGGACAGAAGTGCTTCACCTCTGGCATCCATTTCTCTGGGATGTTCTCTAAACTGTCGGGACTATCGACTGAGAAGCACATTAGTATGACATCGGTGTCAGGATATGATATAGGTCGTAGTCGGTCGTAATCTTCTTGGCCTGCTGTATCCCACAATGCCATTTCAACTTGTTTGCCATCAACTTCTATGTCGGCTACATAAGTTTCAAATACTGTAGGTACATATACTTCAGGAAATTCATCCTTGGAAAATACGATTAACAGGCAGGATTTACCACAAGCACCGTCACCTACGACTACCAGCTTTTTACGTATAGCTGCCATTATTGAATAGAAAAATTATCTGTGAAGAAACACTGTGCAATATAAGTGAAAATATTTGGTTAGTTCATGATCACTTCATTTTTGTTGTTAAATTTTAAATAATTTACTGCATAACATAAGTCTTTTTCTTTTTAGCTATAATGGATATTTCAAAGAAAAACTATTTTCACAATGATCTTGTGTTAAAATTTAAATTATACTTTCATGATAGTCACAATGTTTATATATGGGTTTATATATGGAGTACAAGCATTACCACAATGCAAAGTCTAAAATTTTCTTATGCACTAGTTTTAATGTATGACAATGAATTCACTCAGTTTCATCAACTAACATTATAGTGCAAATCAAAAAACCGTGGGCACCCAGAAATATTTTAGAAATTGTTTATTGTTCGTTGAACAACTCAGAAACAACTATATTACCACAAGAAGTTTGACTGATGTGTAGTATGATAAATATTTGTAGTTCAAGTTGTTTGCGAGTTGTTCAATAAACGATTTCTAAATTATTTCTGGGTGCCCAAAGTTTTTTAAATCACACTGTAAAATTATGAATTGAAATTCAGTTAGTGTATGAGTGAAAAAAAGGTACATAAGAAATGTTGATATTGGCATTTGATATTTTGTTCATGTAATTAACATTAAAATAGACTTTGAATTTCTATTTGAATTTCAGTTTCAATGCATGAAACAATTCTATGAATCACAGTATGTAATTATATGAGAGTTAATAATACACAAGCACATTGCGTCAAGTCAAGAGACAGTCAGCAATGGACCTATCAATGCACAACACAGCATGCACATGGTGAAAGAAAACTATTTTTAAACATACTCAGTATCTCTCTTAGTCTAATTCTTTTACTCTGACGAAGGGCTAAAGCTCGAAACGTCAGTAAAGTTAAGTCAACATTTTTTACGTTTATATTACCTATCTTTTACATCAAACACCGATGCAGCCTATACTAGTTTACTTGCTAGTTTCCATTTATCTTTAAATTTAGATAAGCTGTACAAAATATGACAATAAGGCATGGCTTAGTAATGCATACACTACATACATGATGTAATAACAATGTATTCACAAGTAGAATGTTATATGTTTGTATCATGAATGTCAAAAGTTTCAACCAAATAACATTCTAGTACTTATCTCAATCCACAACAAATTTAACAATTTTAATGAATTTAACCTTATAATTTAACCTTAATTCCAGAAAATTTAAATATTTTGCATAAGGTTAACATTAAGTGAATAGAGTGGTTTTCACTAACCTGTGAAACACTCTTTAGTGTATCACTCTTTAATAAACTCTAATTCCATTGTAATTTTTTGTTGTTATTTGACTATTGCACTTTACCTAAAGCATTTTTTTTCATTGGTTAATAAAAACCACTCTATAACTTTAAAAGATAGTCAGCTTTAATTGAGGCTTGTACTACAAGCTAAAAATAAACTATTTATGTAAGCCAACAAGTGGGAACATAGAACAGGCATAACAATCAAGCACATGACCCAAAATAATCTTGTCATAACAAAGTAATTAAAAACATGTATTTATCCAACAAGCATTTTTGCATAAGCTTGTCAGTGAGAAAACTCAAAATAAAGCAAATAACTGAAAGAGATTATGATTTCCATGCAAAGATTGACATTATGTTCGATTGAAGTGTATTTAGACCCTTAGACGTTTAATTTAAAAATATTTTGTAATACCATGGAACGAGCTAGAACATTTATGCTTGGCTAACCATTTAACTGTGGTATTTTCACAGGACCATGCTGATAGCATAGGGTAATAATGTAGATGGAATCAAGAGTGTTTCACATAGAAAACAGGATTTCATAGTAAACAAATTAAGATGAATCCAACAGACACTGCTGTGTGTTATACCCCTTGTGACCCTGACCATACTAGTTTAACTATTACCCAAGGCTGGGTTTTGCTAGTGTGCATATTAATATATTGTAAAAAACACACCTCTTAGGAAAACCCACCTTGATTTAATTAAGAAACAATCTTCAGTGTAATGTGAAGATATGTTCTAGACATTTCATTGACCTTATAAATTTGTGTAAAAAATTTACATGAGATTTCAACCGGAGGAAATAAAGAGCTTAATATCTATGTATTTGTATTATCAAAGGGCGTAAATTATTGATCTTTGGGCCAGGAAATTGTATCTGAATGGTGATTTACAACTGAGTGTAGTCCTTCAATCCACATTAGATATTCAAACGGGTTAGCAAGATCCATAACAATCATCTTGCTCCCTTCAATGGGAAAGAACCTAGCTAAGCAACTATGATAAAGTTGGGTTCTACAGCAAGTAAATTACCCAAGAAAGGATATTTTAGGCATTTAAGTTTCATTAAATTAGAGCGTGTTACGACACTTGAAGAACATAGCCACTAAGTCACATTCAAAACCGAGTTTACATTGCATACCGATAGAAAGCTTCAATTGACTAAGTATCGAGTTATAAGTAGCTCTACTAAGCTTTCAAACTATTAGAGACAGTACAGAACGTTAATTGCAAAATAGCAATAAGCAATTTGATGAAAAAGCTTGAGTTTTGCGAGCTGAAGCAGAAATTCCTTATTCTATAATTCGGGTGACGCTCGATTTTCGAGTATATTATCTGATAGTTAAAGTCTATCCTGTTTACAAAAGTGTACAACACGGGAGAATAGCAACGTAGTTTGCAGTACAGTTTAGAAGCAATGCTTTGATCATACAGCAGATGAAGGGGTACAAATTCTAAGGCAATGTGAAAGATTGATCAACGAGTAGCCATCCAAGTTGGCCCAAATGTCTCCCTCCAATGCTGTCTCTCTAAAGCTCTTGGGAGAGCTATAACTGCTTCTAAACTGTACTTTGTTAATAAATAAACACATAATATAGCCTGAGAAAGTTATTCAATTGCCTTACCTCACGAAAATATAGCAATTCTAAGGTTGATCTCGGCCAGAAACACGAAACTCTGTATCAGGAAATGGCGAAGGACGTTGGCCCGTATACCGCCACACCTTCAATTTATGGTATAGGGGGGTAAGAGCTATTCCAAGATGATGACTTTATTCCGGTCCCCAAAGATATAACGATCGTTTTCATTGGTTGTAAAACAATTACTTCACGCGTGATCGATCATAAAACAATTTGATTATATTTAAACCAATCACGATGCTCGATATTTCGCTATTCTTGGAGGCCTAGAGGGAAGGTATAAAGCCATGCGTTCAAGCGATTTTCATTTACGAAAAGAGAAGTTTACAAACTCAGAGCTTCAAATAACTTCACACTATAATAAATTTCAAATAAAACATTAAATTAATGTTGATATTTTTCTCAATAACAACTTATTCTAGAACTTATGATGAGCACATAAAAAAATATTTTCAAAGTTTACGACACCGTTCCGACGTGTCATGACGACAGCCCGGAATTGTTGAAATACCGACTTTGAAATACATTGCGATTGGCCAACATCACTTTCTATTAATAGATACGAATATAAAGAGCTCGCAGTGCAGGAAATTTCGTATACAACTATCGCAGCGTGTGAGAATACCGTACCATCCTGCAATCAAAAGACGCCATGGCAATAGCAGCATAAATACAAACTATTTGGCATTCAGATCACGAAACTCACTAAAACAACCTTACAAGCTTCGAATAATAATAAAAAATTCATTTCACTATCTGAAGGTGGCGTGACGTAGGGTATGACGTCATTGAGGGGTAATATTGCGTGACGCCCCAAAAAAATTGAATACGGATAATTTTTGCAAGCTGTCAGTTTTTTTTGTAATATTTATACCGAGATAATCGCTATAATTAGAAAAGGTATATATATATATTGGGTATAATTGTTGCAGGATAAGCAGTAATCCCAAGATGTCGTTGAGTAGGCATTACGGAGAAGAGTAATAATAAAACGGACAAAAAGAAATGTTTTGATGGAACTTCGTTAATTATACCAATTTTTTCCAGAAAAAAAAATAAGAGTCTTTGAGGGTATAGCTGGGTTGTAAAATGGCTGCATCATCACAAAATGAAAAATATTCCTCGGCACCATATATCTGAGACTATGGTCTCTTTACAGACATGCTTTCCTTTGTTTATTTTGATTTGAGGGTTATAATTATTCACTCAATTGTACTACGAGAAAATAAATAAAACAAAACGCTTAAGTAAGAGCGTATTTGCCCACTCACATCGTAAAAGATATCAAAATGTCTGAATATGTGATTTTTATGGTCCACGAGATTCAGTCTTTCGCACGGTGCATGCCGGGTCTTTAAGTTATTTACTGATTGCATTCGTTGTATTCATTTACCGTTTTCATTTATTAATGAATCTTTAGGAGCACTCCCGAACTTAATTCAAGGAAGTAAGAACAGAAAGAGAAAAAGAAAGAAGAAAAAAAATACACGCACATACATGCATGTATACACCTATTTCCAAAAGGTTGTCGCAGCTAAGCAACAAGCCAAGACCGAAATGAATGCTGGTTTTGTGCTGCTAACGTATTGAAATCAGACTTGTTTCCTAAAGATTTCGAACTAATAACAAAATGTGAGCATCAGTTCACGTGCTTGTTATTGTATTACAATCAATTTTGTTGATAACAAGTGAAATTTCAATATATTACCAGCATGCACAAACCAGCATTCATTTCGGTCTTGGCTTGATGCTTGTTGCTATAGCGGCGTCAACGATTTTTGCAATAAGTGTATATCGTGAAGAAATAGAAAACGAGGCAGCGTGCTCTGTTGAGTTATAGAGCACGCGGGGATTTTAAGAAGACGAGAGAAGCGCGGAGAAGCACGACGCGTAGCGCTTCTCAAGTCTTCTTAAAATTCCCAACGGTGCTCTATAAAATATTCAGTAGTTAAAATCAAACAAATCGACGCTCCGTGCACTGTTGAGTTATAGACAACGCTTCTCAGCCAATCAGAGCGCGCGATTTAAATATTTTATAATTTTCGATACAAAATTCTGGCAGCTCAAAGACGTCATACTGGACGGGAAAGAGAGGTTCAGGTACTAAATTACCCATTACGCTTATCAGGAACTGTGGATGACTGGAAATGTTCTATAAAAAGCTATCGTAATATTCCGGGTATCACTACACAATTTGATATTGCTTTTGAAATGTTGCTCTGAGGTTAACGCCCGAAACGTAAGTAACTCTTTTAACGGTGTTACATCAGACTTATTTTTTAAAAGCGACAACCTAAATATATTCGAAAATTCCATAATTAACATCAGGAAGTGTGGATAACTGGAAATGTTCTATAAATTAAAAAGCTATTGTAATATTAAATATATAATTATTATTAATAAATTATTATTATTATTATTATTATTATTCCGGGTACCATTACACAATTTGATATTGCTTTTGAAATGTTGCTCTGAAGTTAACGCCCGAAACGTAAGTAACTCTTTTAACGGCGTTACATCAGACTTATTTTTTAAAGCGAATTCTTCAGTTATACATCCTAAAATTCCATAACAAATAGTCAGTTTAATTTTTACTTTTTATGATAAGCATTTTTACTCCAACGAAGAAATAAAAACGTTAAGTCTTTCATTTTATAATAAGAGGTCTCACATTTGACCTTCAATTGCTTTAAAATTGAGCAAAGACAAGGCTTAGTCTCCTCCCATTAAATTTGCAGCTTTTACATCAGAACGAACCGCATGAGATAAAACATTATTTTACAGATACAATCATTGAATATCGGAAAGATCAAATAGCCAGCACCTGGCTTTTTTCAGGTCTTTGAAAGGTTCCGAGATATGAAGGAACTGGTATAGATGTAGACCAGATAATTAAACTATTAATAAATCATGAAACGTGTAGTAGCGATGAATGAACGGCCGGTGAGATGCGAGAGAATTTTCAGTGTGTCGGTGAGAAAGAAGAAACAACGAAACAACAGGTGAAAATTGATAATTCTACGTTGGTGATGAACTGTAATCATATGTGTGTTGTCTTCAATTTCTTCATTCCAAATCCAAATCACAGAGGAAGACGACAAAAACAAAAGCGAATACTTTAAATTAACTGATTAATAAAATAGAGCAAAAAAATAATTCTGTTGAAATTGTCCCCTTGAAAAATTTTTTCCAAATATCCCAGGAAAAAAATGGCGACAACTCAGAAATATGGATATATGCTTTCTCATTATCCAATGAGAAAGCTCGATACTTTCCAACAAAAAAAAAATGACGCAGCTGACCAATCAGCTAGCGCGTAAGATCAGCTTGTTTCACAAGAAATTAAAGCTTTAATAAAATGATTTCATATCTTTACAAGGGTCGACCAACAAGAAGTCTGCTTCACAAACAAATACGATTAACCAATAATATGTCCACGAGGAAACGCAGACCAATCCTTAACACGTCAAATCAATTAGTTGATTGTATTATAATTACAGCCTTAGCCAGTACATGCCCCCTCTGAGACGGTTGTAGTCCGTCAGCTGCTCAACTGGACCTAAAGAAACAACCAGAGTTAATGATGTTATCAATGAATTGAAATGCTTCGGTGTGTAAATGAAATAAAGGTGTATATATAGTATAGGGTATATAAAGGTATATGAAATAAAGGATAATGAATGATGTTAGTCTGTGTGTATGTAGTCTTGAGTAAGACTGTTGTTGTTAGTGACAGACGTTTGGATAGTTTGAATCCAGGTGTAAAAGTGATGATGATAAATTGTGATTGTCCGGGTGAATGTAACGTTGAGAAAGATGCTGGCGTTGGTGTCTGACTTTTCAACAGTCATCTTCAAATTGGACGAACATAATTGACCATCTAAATAGCAAGAGTAACATGTGCAGATAACAAGATTTAGAGAGAGTATATTCATGGCTACATACCAACACCAACAACAGCAGGACAGCGATCATATATGTACTTAGTAGCTACTTCTTTGACTGTTTTAGCATCAATCATCTGGATAAATAAACAAATATTACAATGCTTACAATATGAAGGTTATTTATATTTTCTAAAATGTCATTACCACAATCATTGTAACTACGATCTTCATCATCATCATTCTCATTGCCATTGTCATCATTACCACCACTACAATCATCACAATCTCCACCACAATCGTCACCATTGCCATCACCATTATCATCATCGTCATCACAATCATTACAACTACGATCTTCATCATTAGTAACATCAAGATCGTCAGTCATCATCAATCAATCATCCATCATCACTGCCACCACAATTATCACTATGACCATGACGATCATCATAATCATCATCACCAACACAACCATGATCATTATCATCTGCACCAATGCCACCACCATCACCATGACCATCATCTCATTTCAACACCACAACCATCATCATTGCCACCAACACCACCACATTCACCACCACCACAATCATCACCATCACCATCAACATCATCCTCATTTTCAACACCACAACCATCATCATTGCCACCAACACCACCACATTCACCACCACCATCATCACTACCACAATCATCACCATCACCCTCATCACCTACACCACCAACCATCATCATTGCCACCAACACCACCACATTCACCATCACCACCACCACCATCATCACCACCACCATCATCACCACCACCATCACCACCACCATCATCACCACCACCATCACCACCACAATCATCGCCATCACAATCATCGCCATCACAATCACCGCCACCACAATTACCACCATCTTTACCACCACCACAATCATCACCATCCTGTTTAAAGCTATTGCATTTTACACTGAGAAAAAAAAACCATTAGCTCATTACTTCATCACCACCACCACTATCAACAGTCATCATCATCATGATTAACATCAAATCACTATTGATATCATCATCTAAACCTACCTCTATTCTCATATCAAGTTCAGGAAGTGGAATACGTCGGCCATAGGTCAACATTTGTCTAAAAGAAGATCACTTCATGAAACTCATGGATGTCAAACATTTTATACATATGGAAACAGCAAGTAAACTAGTATAGGCTGTGTCAAACAATAGGTAATATAATGAAATTTGTAAAAAAATGTTGACTTAACTTTACTGAAGTAAAGTAAGTAAAGTTGAGTCATCATTTTTTTACGGTGTTACAAATTTCATTATATTATCTTTCATTTTATAAATAGGTTACTATAGCAACATACCTTCCAATGTCTTCACAGATTGGAGTAGAACCTACAGAATAACACAATTACTGGTATTAATTTTGTATATTATTGAACATCATCATTAGTCGCATAAGAACAAGGCTTCATTACATGGCAGTTGTTATAAGACTAAGTACTTATTGACTGTAGCATCTTTATTTGAAAATTGATTAGTTAATATTTTTACTTAAAAGTACCAAACTTCTTTGAATTGAAGTCATTATAAAACAGACAGACAGACAGACAGACAGACTGAATGACAGACAGACAGACAGACAGACAGACAGACAGACAGACAGACAGAAAGTTTTGTAACTCAAATGGGTGAAAACACTAAGACTTACAAACAGTGTAATTTCCAATGTGGTCCAAAAATGAAAAAAAAAAACACACACACACACAAACAAAGAGAAAACAAACAGACATAGGAAGACAAAAGGAAGATAGTAAGAATAGTTGAAACAGATAAATGTTTTTCTTCACACTTACCATCCAACTGCATAAGAATATTAGTTTTCAACAGATTCTTAGCTCTTGCTACTTCATGCTCTGTCAGACTAGTACAGATTCTCATCCTAAACAAAGATTACATTGAAGAAATAAAAAAATGAGTCCTATCTTTCTGTCATCATTATCATTGTTAGAAGTTATTATTATCATCAACAACATCATGATCATCAGTAGCATTATTATCAACATCATTATCACCATATATTATCAGCATCATAATTATCATCATCATTATAAGTTATCATCACCATCATGAAACTATTATTATCATTTGTATCATTAAAGCAGATTTCATGTGTATTGTGAAAAGTTCCGTGCCATGTGCATGCCTTGCGACAATCTTGATGTTTCTAGAATTTTAATGTTCCTTGCTGTGCCTTGACCATGCTAATGCAATGAGCTTTTCATAGTCATATGAAATCTGCTCTATCACCATCAGTATTACATTCCAATCATCATCATCATCAATTGAAATCTAAAGTACATGAACTAACCATTCTCTTTGCACACAGTATATCATGTTGTCAATCTGCATTTTATCAGAAACAAAGTAGATACCCCTTCAAAGAAGAAACACATTGTAAGATAAGATACTTATAAAATAAAGAAAAAATGCATTCATGATACTTTTGCTCTGCGAACAGAGCCACCTTTCTCCCCTGCCGAAAAACGAGAGTAAAATGGCTCTGCTGACTCCCGATAATTACATCCAAACTTCTGGATGTAAAAATTATGAGTTATCCGTCAAGTAAACTGGTTTAAACCGTTTTTTCCCGCCTACACCACCAGCATTTGTGAATTTCTGTTGACATATGACCTACGTCATATTACATCACCCTCAAGCATGCTCAACAGGGTAATTATCGGGAGTCGACAGAGCCATTTTTCTCTCACTTTTCAGTGGGGGAGAACAGTGGCTCTGTCCACAGAGTATGATACTTTTGAAGTGTGGATTTCCTAAAGCAATCATGTGTAGAGGACCTACCATAATCCAGTATCTGTGTAACATGTATTGAAAGACATGAAGTTATGAGCAAGGTTGTTTTGAGCAACAGTCTGTGGATAAATAGAACAAATTATTGGTTACTTAAAAAAAAAAAATCATTACTTTGTTGCAATAGTCTCTTTCATGGTTGCCTGCGCACTCTTGACAGGTAATCCGCTTTTGCATTTTAAATATTAAAACAAATATCATTGATAAATCATCGTTGATATCATTGATAAATATACCTGTGCCAATTTGCTTCCAACATTTCTTCCTGCACTGAACGATCTGTCCCAACTACCAACAAGCTGTAAATAACATAAAATATTAGCTGTGATTATACATTGAAGGTTATAAAGTAAACTTAACAATCATATACATAACAACTACAGTATAGTTAGCAGAAATTGTTGAAAATCAAAACTATTCCAAACTGTTGGAAACTTATTTAGTCCTTAGTTTTAAAGTATCTTGTATTAACTTGTCATTACATACAAACGTACCATGTTAGCAACCATAAGTGCAAAGTAGTCAGGGTGGGTCCAACCACATCCTTCTACAGCTAATGCAACATGGGCAAGAGGCATGTCATCATCTCGTACACGAATCTGGCAAAAAAAACAGATCAGTCATTACACTATAGAAATATGGACAAAAATGAAATTAAATCAAAAAGATACATGCAATCAAACTTTTCTCAATTCCCCAAATTGTTTTCAAGTTTTATTATTGGAATAAACGTTTCTGAAAATCTTCATATATTTATGTAATATGTATCTTATCTCTTCCTACCTAGATGCTTTTTGTGGGAGGGTTATAAATTTGAAAATATTTGTGTAATAAAACTTGAAACTTTTTTTTTAACTAAATAATAATTTATTGATAACTAACAACAGAGAAAAAGAACACACACACACACACAAAATGTTTTTAACTTTAACAACTACTCTAAGAGTAAATGTACTGCTGTAATAAAATCTGTTAGTTCATACCTCACTACCACTAAATCGGCAAGTTTCAACTTTGTCCTGCTCTTCATAAGTTGATCTTAGACCACTGAAGTGTGTTTCAGCAAGCTTAACCAGCTCATCATGGTCAACACCTGTAAGAAATAACAAGTATAATTAAATGCTTTTTGATTGCCATTATCACTTTTGTTTCATTATCATAAAATATAAGGTATAACATATCATCATCTTCATCATTAATCTTCACCATCATTAACATCATCATTGACGCAACCATGCAGTTTTCGACTTTCTCCGAACACAGACATTCCAACAGCTAGTTGTAAAATACACACTATTTATTATCCTTAGACATACCTCCAGCAGCAGCTAGGACTATCCTTGGTGCACTATAATGTTTGTTAACATACTCTACTAAATCATCACGGGTGATACTCCTGAAAAATATACAAACTGTATCAGAAATGGCCCGCATCCAATGTTTTCCTAAGAGATTAACTCATTTATCAACAAAAGATACCAAGTCACATATACAAGAAGGACACACCAAAACTCTGAGTAGCAAGTTTGAATGACCATGTGTATTCTAGTAGCAACTATTAATGATTTACAGTGTGGACACTTGAACTGTGGACACTCAGTTTTTTTTGTTCCTTTTTTTAACTCACATCCCATTAGCAAATATATTAGAAATAAGGAATATATTAGAAATATGATTTATTATGAACACTCAGTGTATTTGAGCTCACTGCTTCATTTTTAGATGTTTTGAAGCAGAAGGTTCAGAAAATAATAATATGAAAAAAGTCAAGTGTTCATGGTTTGAGTATCCTCACTGTGTCACATTATTATTCTGGGATTTATTCAATATCATGGTACAAAAAATTGGTAAATGTTTCCTGAAGTAGCTGTGTGATAAACAACAAAGTATAGTATTCATACTACTTACTTGACATTCTGTGAAGGTCCCAGTATAGTTCTGCCTAGGGGAGTTCCCTGGAAAGCTGTTGCATGTAGATGGTCAAACACAACTTCTTCTAGTTGAGTATCAACTTCCTACAATAGAATCACAATATCATAAGTATCAAAAGGGAAAAAAAAATTAAGGGGGCTTCCATTTATTGGAGTATGGGGGTCGGCAATATTGAGGGGGGGTCACATAAATTCCGGAAGCTATATAGGGGGTTGTTACAAATTGTATGCTGTTTTATAGGGGGTTTAGAAAAAATTGGACGAAATATATGGGGGGTTATGATATTTTAGCCAACCAGCAAGGAGGGGTTGGGTAATATTTGGAAATGACAACCAGGGATTCTTATCTTAACATGCAAGAAAAATAAAAAGTTGATAATCATTTTATTGTACCTGCATTTCACGTAGAATTACGCCTCTTTCTCGCTCAATTTCAGCCTCACCAAAGATAGAGTTTTGGGTAATGTCAGCCAAGATATCAACAGCTATAGAGATAAGTATATATAATGATAATGAAACCATATAAGTCACCTTTAAAATAATAATAATTTAGAGATAGTTGTAAAATATACTGCGCTTTTCGGTTGAGCTTGGAACTGCTAAAGTTTTATTGGTTAGTTTAAACTAAGAAACTATGTCTTATGAGGTTATAACACAATGATGTCAAGGCTACAATTGGCGAATAAAATAATTACACATTGCCTACAATTGTTAATGGATAATTTAAACCTATAAATAGATTACAGTTTTAATCACGTATTCAGGTCTTATCCCCCCTCTTCAATGTTGCTCTACCTTGATTGAAGAACGACCCATTGCAATTTTAAAGTTGATTGACCAACATTGCCTAGAGAGGGGGGGGGGGGGGGGGGTACAGTCAGAATTGGAAATGGTACGTATTTGGGGGCCCTGTGTATACAAACTGTCAAACTATTTATTCGCCGATTGTAGGTTCATATGTTGTTGGGCGGCAAAATTTCACGTACTTGATTTCTAATTGGTGAAATCAAGGATACAGTTAATTTTAAATTCCAGACAGTGAATTTTATGAAATTTTGTCACCTAACAATGTATGAACCTAGCCTTGACAACAATGTGTTATGACCTCATAAGTGCATAGTTTCATCATTTAAACTAACCAATAAAACTTTAGCAGTTCCAAGCTCAACCGAAAAGCGCAGTATACCCACTTGCAATATGAAAAAATTAGTCTGCCTCTTCCAGGTAGAGAAAAAGTGAAAGATGTTTCCAGTAAATTTTGACTGCAATTTTATTATCCATTTAGCAGTTCATAATTGTTTTTGCCTGCCAAACCCTGAATTTGCCCTGGCATTTGACTATCGGAAGGCAGCTACAGACTGAACATCCATAAAGAACCCTCTGCAAAACGGGACATTATCCTTGGTCCAAAAGATGCCCAGAGGGGTCTTGTTTTCTATTTGTTCATTATTAATATTACTAATATATAGTTTACCTTGAGGAAGATCTTTAGTGAATGCCTTAGCATAGTACACAGTCTGTTCTCTTGATGTGTAGGCATTCAAGTGTGCACCCATGTTCTCTACTTCCAGCTCAAGATCTACTTGGGTTCTCTTCTTGGTTCCCTGCAGACAGAAAAAGATAATTCAATAAAGATGTTATTATAATGGGTGGCATAGTGAGTCCTATCTCAGGCATGGATTATATGCGAGTTGAGTTTGTTTGATGTACAATGTATTCCTATCTCCTATACCACAAGGAGTTTTCTCCAGGTTATCCCGTTTTCCACCCTCCGCAAAAAATTAACATGTGAGCTGAGCTGTGTGCAAAATATTTATAATAATAATAATAATAATAATAATAGTTTATTCACAATTGATCACACGCAGACGGAAAAAAATAAATAATAATATATACAATATAAATACATGAAAAATTGTGAAAGGAGGTGAAAGAGGTTATCCCTTTCTAGTCCACCTCCTTAACATAATTTACTAAACAGTTTACAATCAGTACTATCCTAAAATATATAAAAAATTGAAATTTACAAATGTCTATAATATATAAAAACTATTTACAAGTAGGTGATTTAAAACTAATATAATAAAAATATGTCTAATAATGGGTTAATGTGTTAATAATTTAATTCCTAATTTTTTCTTGAATGTTCTTATATTCTCTGCTTCTGCAATTTCTTTTGATAGTTTGTTCCAGTGATTTACAATACGTATAAAAAAAGAATGCTTATAGCTGTTTAATTTAGCAGCTCTAGTCTTTAGCTTGAAGCGATGGTTTGCTCGTAATGATTTGAAGTTATTAGCAAAGCTAAAAAAATCTTGCGGGTTTAAACCGTTCAGTCCATTTAACATAGAGGTAGTGAGTGTGAGTCTCCCCGATTAGTAGGGCACATGATACATGTCCAGCTAGAAGACTGAGATGTTAAAAAAGGAATTTTTAATTTTTATTTTTGTTATTGTGTTATTTCAATTATGTAAATAAATAAAGAAGCAGATAACTTTACCTTAAATGCCATGTGTTCAAGGAAATGTGCTACACCATTGTTTTTCTCATTTTCAAATCTACTGCCAGCATCAATCCATAGACCAACCTACAAACGGAGGTGTTTCACAGTTTAGATAGGCACAGTAAGGGTGATTTTGCATGGAATCCGTAACATAATAATTATTATTACATTATTATTTTCATGATCAATGACGAGGACAAGTAATGTCCTTTAGGGGTTTTTCATTTATTAGTGTATTGGGGGGCGGGGGGGGGGGGGGGGGATGGGGGTCCCATTATTTTCAGAAGCTATATAGGGTGGGATTGTCACTGATTGTATGCTGTTTTATGGGGGTTTAGTGAAAACTGGACAAAATATATATGGGGGGGAGGGGGGGGGGAAATTTTGCCAACTCAGGGGTGTTGGGTAATATTTGGAACAGACAACAGGTAGATTTGCCAACCCCCCTCCCCCTATATAATAGTAAATGGAAGCCCCCTTATAATGATGATCTTTGTAGTAAACTAAGGAAATCAAGCAATTTCATTAGAAAGGTCGAACAAATTTTTGGGACTTTGCAGTACTGGTGCACTGCTCTATATGCTGAGCTATGAAGCCTTATATGTTTATAGGAGGTCATTTTGTTGAGTTCATTTGGCCATAGAATACTCTGTCAATATGAATTGTGAGCCCTGAAAATACATTTTCATTGGTTGTATTTGCCCTTTTTAAAATTACCCTGTTTAAACACCTTACATGTACCAAGTTTACAGAATATTCATTATTCTTATAACAATATTTATTGATTTACCGTTGCTGTGGAAATTCCAGAGTCTTCAGTAGCAACTTTCAAACCATTCGGTAAAGTAGTAACTTTAGTTTCAGGCACATTGTACAAAGACTGCAAGAAAGTATGAAAAAAATCAACATCAAACTGTACGTAAAATGTACAACATTTCAGAGTTTTTTTTCTAATTATAGGATAAATTTAGTTATTCATAGATAAGGGTCAAACATTATACATAGTTCGTTTAAGTATTTTTTACTAGAAAAGAGTGATTTAGTGTAGATAATTTGTATGAATTTAATATCCAGGCCTTATGAAACCGACCCTGGCTTATTCAGCGCTTATCTGGGTTTCAGTAAGTGCATAAATCATAACATAACACAAACAAAGAGAAACAACAAACACTTAATTACAATACATTACGATGTTTTATGCTTTACCTGCTCATAGGAAAGAGCGTGTGAGCTCTGATTTCTCCTACATGCTAAAATACCGGCTTTTCCCTGCAAGAAGATGGAGACCAAAGTCATTATGCAACTCTCAAAATGAAGCCAAAAATACGCTAAATTATCACTGAAAACAAGCATAGAAACTAAGCTTTTGAAAATTTATTAATCAAACTACAAGCTGGCACAAACCTGGTGTGATTTCGAAAGCAGACGAGTAAAAAACGACGCTTTTTTGGGACCAAATCGTGAAATCATTCCCGACGCCATGTTGGAAATGGAGGAAGGGAACGACCGAGAGGGCATGGTAATTGCAAAACTGCGCATGCGCCAGAAGTGCAGCAGCTGACCTCAAACGATTGCAGTCACCAAGTTACAAGAAAAACTTGCAGACTCATTCTTCATCTTCAAAAGTATTTTTATTTTATTCCATACTTTACTCCCGAAAAAATTGTACTGGTAGGTAAAGCTTGCTTCAGAAAGTGTAGTATCTTCTTTGTTATTTTAAGTGTCGTTTTATTGGTTTGAAATTTGTGTACAAGTTTTAATTTGTGACCGGCTTGAATCTCTTTGACAGACCAAAATCCTCGTGGCTCATCTCTTTATCAAGACAATTTAGTTCACAATGTTTCTGACACGATCAGAGTATGACAGGTAAAACACTTATAATAGTACTCTTTGTACACTGTAAATTACTTTGGGTTGGTAGTCAAAGTTTTATGGTACTTAGTCACATTGTACTTCAAAGCAAAACTGCATTTGTGCTAAAGCTTATATGGATACTACTCAACTTAGTTCATTGCATATTTAACTTAAGTTTTTTACAAGTTCTTATTCTTTATCATATGTATACTAAACATTATTATCATCACGACACACCATTATCCTTATCTTTATCATAACTAAATATTACATGTATATGTAATCTCATGATTATCATCATCTGCACTGTCATCATCATCATCTTCACTATCATTAATATTACCATCATCATCCTAAATATTATTATTACCCTCATTATCATCACTATATTTATCATAATTATTATAATCAACAATACCATCATCATAGCTATCAACATCACTATCATTGCATTTCCCACTTTTTACTTGTATTACTTGCATTTCACACATTTACATCCATCCCAGAAAACAGCGTCTGTATAACTGTTTACTCACTATTATTTGTTTATCTTCAGAGGTGTCAATACCTTCTCACCTGAGGGGCGTCTTTTCCAAGTTGAATATGCTATAGAAGCTATCAAGGTATTTTTGAATGGAGATAGTGTAATTTAGCAATCAATCAACCAATTACTCAATCAGCCATTTAGTCAATCCATATTAATCAATCAATCAATCAAGTACTAGATCATTCAACCAAACATTGAGTCAGTCGATCAATCAACCAATCAACCAATCAAGTACTCAATAAACAAATCAGCCAATCAATCAATCAAGTAATCAATTAAGCAATTGGTCAATCAAGTACTCAACCAATTATTCGAATCATATTGATGCATATTAGCCTTTATCACATCCAGACCTTTTCTGTAAGTTAAAAAATATGTATACTTTTTTGATATAAAAGTGAAAACAGGATGGTTAAAAAGGTTTCATTAATGAATGTGATATTTAAAGTTGTTGTTTTTTTCATCCCATAGCTTGGTTCTACAGCCATTGGCATAAGAACATCAGAAGGAGTTGTTCTAGCTGTTGAGAAGAGAATCACATCTCCTCTCATGGAACCATCAAGTGTTGAGAAAATTGTTGAAATTGACCGGCATATTGGTAAGCAATAATAGGTTAAATGTGTATACAGTTTGTAGAACTCTTGTTAAATCTTAAGGAATTTACTGGAAGAATATACTTTAGGATAAACAATAGGTAATAGAATGAAATTTGTAACACCGTAAAAATGTTAACTTAGCTGTACTGACTTTACTGACATCGGAGTAACAATACTTCAGCAAAATATCATATAAACACATAGTTATTTCCTGTATTGTGTATTTCCAGGTTGTGCAATGAGTGGTCTAATTGCTGATTCACGGACAATGATTGACAAAGCTAGAGTTGAAGCACAGGTAACTTTGAATACTCCAGTTTCATGTTATCTAGCACTGCTGTTCTATTTGACAAGGAGTGCATTTACACAGGCTAAACCTCAATTTTTGGTAAAATTATTAACAACTTCTAAGTAGAGCACTAAAAAATGTTATCCCTTAACAATCGAAAACTTTTGAATTTACTCTGAATTGGGGCTATCCCTGTGCAAATTGGCCTTTCGTGAAATAGTACAGCGGTGCTAGATAACATGAAACTTGTCTATTGTAATAATGGTCTTGTGTTAAGAGAAATTTCAGCCCAATAGTTTATGAAAACCTTATTTTTCAATACTGTTTGCTAATTAATGTATGTTTACTGTCTATTCTAGAACCATTGGTTTACATATAATGAGAGTATATCTCTAGAGAGTATAACACAGGCTGTTTCTAACCTTGCGTTAGAGTTTGGTGATGATGATGCTAGAGAAGGAGCCATGGTAAGTTATTATATTCTTTTAAAAAGTTAGTATGTATAGGATAATGAGCTCCAAGGCTTATTGAAAATAATGACCGAGCGCGCATTATTTGCAATAAGCCGAGGAGCGAGGCCATTATCCCATTTAATACACATTCTTATTGTTTTCGAAGGAAAACCACTTACTTACAATTCCCAAAGGGTCCATTAACTAAACTATTTTTCTTGTCCGTCCCATGGGACCAATGCTAACAATGTCTTTTGTAACAAGTGTCAAGAAAAAGACATTTCGTTTTTATTTAAACCAAAACTGACATCGGTTGGTCAGATAGCATACAGCGTTAGGTGTAGGAATTCGAAGGTAGAGATTGCAGGTTCGAATCTCATTGGTGTCATTTGATTTTTTCTTTACTTTAAATTCAGATCTAAGTCTCAAGTCTAAGTTTCATATCTATCAAAGTATCTTTCAAACCTCGATCTGGATCAAAATAATAACCTCTAGCTCCAAATAATAAAATCTGGTTCCAATTGAGTGACTACAATAATGACCTATGAATAATTAATTCATCAGCCCCACTCTTCCCTGCTGAATTCAAAACCCTCCCCAGCTTGAAGATTCTCGTAAATAATGACTACTTCAAACAATGAAAGTGTGTATTATAGTCAAACAAGCTCACTCGTTGACCCCTAGAGTTGATTAATGATTTGAATGTTTGATTATCGGTTTCATTTTTCAGTTGAATTTTGCATCGTCGAAAACGAAGAGTGCAAAATTCAAATCAAATTTAAATTTTGATTGGTTAATGATTAACACAGGAAGACCAAGAAAGCTTGGCCGCTAGGAATCTTTTCCGTTTTTACGTGCCAGGAAGGCATTTATCGAATACTATTCGACAAGATATCGTTTAACTAAGCAATAGTTGTTTATCTAACAAAGATATTTGATTCCTTCAATCGAGAATATTTATGAACTGGAAGTCTAGAAGACACTTGAAGCAGAAAATACCAGGAGTTTACTAACGATAACATTCGTCAAGTGATTGAAATTGAAGCTCGAAAACTCCAGCGTTCATGGTCATGAAATTTGAGAGAAACTTCTTCTCCAAGGGTTTTACCCACCTTTGTTTTATCTGATTTATTTTATCAAATCACAAGTCGAATTTCGAACTGATTCTTTGTTTGAATATTGCAATATTCGGTTAATCCCATTAGCACAAATAAAACGAATAATCGACTAATGATTTGATTAATTGACTCTAGGGGTCAACGCGTGAGCTTCTTTGACTGTAACATTAGGGGAATTAACAATATTATAATAAACCTTTCTCAGAACCAGCTATAATCGTATGCATATGCCTGGCAAGCCTCACTCTAACTCATGGTGCTTTTGTTTTATCGAATCAAAATGATGCTTGAAGAATATTAAAGTTGTCCTTCAGTAGCATTGTGTGTAATTATAAGGGTTGATTCAAGGCCATATACTACTGTTTTTTATTTAAATCTTAAGAGCGAGTCCGCGTGAAAACCATGCAGACCAGTCTACACCGTACATCACCGATTTTCTTCAAACTTAGCTCAATTGTACATCTTAGTTAACTTATTACTTTGGTGAATTTTTTTGGCTTTAAATTAAAAAGGCTTAAAGTTACAACCATTTGAGTATTTTACCCTAAAAACGGTCAAAATTTGCATAAAATATACCTAAAGTTTTACGGCCTCGTATTTCCTTTGCAGATTGTTTCCTGCACCAATATTCTGCCCACGTTTAGCACATTATCTTATTAGTACTTTAAGTTGAATAAAAAGTCGTGAAACAAATATTGGGTTGTTTTATAAAGGGTTGAGTTATTGCTATTTTTCAGCTTTGACGAAAAGTGTAAAAATATACTCTAGAAAAGAGCTATTTGCACCTATCCGGCAGTTATTCATATAACTTTGAAACCTTTATCAGATAGCATGATGATAGAGACAATGTTTTATCGAAAAAAAAGTCTGTAAAGTATTTATTTTTCAAGCGAAAAATAACTAAGAAAATGATGAAATTTACATTGTTTGAAGTTGTCACGTGACAAAACTAAATATACAACAAATCTACAACACGCTAAATATGATCCCAATATAATGATAAGAATCATAAGAATCAATTATATGAATTAAAATAATGATATTCATCATTATATATAAGATAATCTTACAACAAATAACTAAGTTTTAGGCTTGTAAGCCGAATACAGTAATGTTTTGTCTGTCTACCTTCGGCTTTCCTATGTCTGGTAAAAACGATATTTCATAATATTTTTTTCACAATATTATCATTTTTTTAAATAAAATAATTTTTACAGTATTAGAATTATGCATTTATTAACCTCACACACAACATGTTAAAGAAATTATTGAACTCATGCGGTTGCTAAAAACAGAAACAGACAAAGTAACAGTGTACTATATAAAACTATGTAACCTTTTTGATTTACTGATTTCCTGATTATGATCACTCTCCAGGGATATGAATACGTTTTCATAAAAATATATTGTTAAAGTTCTAGCAAGACACATTTTAATAAAAGAAATATATATTTTACTTCAAGTGTTTTCTTTGTTGTTTTGCATAAATTTGAAATTGACATTCGACTAATTGGCATGTTTGGTAGACACCGACATTAATTCTCATTTTACGTGCATTAGTTGAGGTTAATTTTGACATACAGTAATTATTTTATGGCGGTTTTCTCTTTTCACAATCTTTCTGTGGAAAATTATGGAAGTTCTCGAAGAAACAATGACACCTGTTTTGTTTTGCTACCTTTAAAATCTTGTACAAGGATTATCTGCACCCATCTACTTGGCTGTTTAAAAACTTCTTCCAAAGATGTGAAGTACGAGTGGGAACTTTGTCTTTTAAGAGCTGGTGTTTTTCAAACTGAAAATACAGATGATATGACAATATGTCCGCTGCATAGAGACCACTTTGGTTTAGGCTGGCGTCCCAGTCGAGTCTGTAAGCATCCCCCACACGATTCTAAACAAAAGCCTGTCAGAGTTGGACATGCAAAGCGTATTTCTCAAGAGATGTTCGAAACATGGGGAATGTTATGCAAAATTGGTCAAGGTATTGTTACATCTAAGTAAGGGTTGCATTTTCGATCCCATCTGAGTTTCGGTGAAATTAAAAATACTAAATAGTTTATTATATCGTTTAAAGGAATTTTCATTGAATACTATATATATTGACAACTAGTATTGAAGAGTTTTGAATTGAGCCGTTTCTTTTTTACGATGAGATATCTAGAGAGTGAATAAGATGAATCTGGATTACCATCGATTTTTAAGTATTAAAATACTTGCCATTCCCGCCAAACGACTGTGAAGCGATTCTCTTCCGTCAATCAAACATAATTGGTCTAGTCTAGTGATAATTAATATAAACAACTGACAATGTGAACAAAAAAACAGCTAGGTAAAAAATATTATTTCAAATAGAATAGCTGGTCCAAAAAATATTCACTTATTTAGTTTTAACGTTCTGATACCCATAGAATACATCGTTAGGCTAAAATTTGTTTTCACTGACATTACTGGTATGCAAATATTTTAATAGACAATTTGTTTGACGGAAGAGAATCGCTAACTCACTTTACGATCTCTGTTGGGCCGGCATTATTTTATTTTATTGTTATTATCACTATTATTTCATTCCATTTTTTATGTCATAATAACATGCTTTTCTGAAAGTTAACTCTAAAATGGTTAACGACCGGGAACCAGTTCATGACAGTTGATTGTTTAGTACTGATAATCACACTTGGCTACGCTGTCGTTGTCATTTAGATAATTTCCACGTTTTCGACTTTTATTTTACGAATCTGCAGTCTTAAAGATGTAAGTTTCGAATATTTATACATATTAAAATCAACTCAAGGCTCTTTGTTGTAATTTGAACCATTTGATCAGCTTAGCATTATCGTTGATGCAAACTCGGCATGTTTTTGTGTGTATTTCTTTCGGAAAATAAAATAAAAACACCGTATAGTTAAAATATTTTAACATTGTACATTTATGACTTCTTAAATCGCCCTACTACATTAGCTGTTGTTTTTAGGTAAGTATTTTAAAACTTATCGGCTTTTTTAGTCGCAAATGGTCATTAGTCTTATAATTGGATACGTGTAAAAACGCCAAATTCGTGATACTGTATCTCTTCACCCTTAAAACTTTACAGAAATTTTTTTCTTTGTATTTGTTAACCATTATCAGTTGTACATAAAAGTCAAACTTTGTGGTTTTAAAAAGTTGCCGGATCTTGTATATCGAATTGTTAAGAATGCATACTCAAAATATAGATTTCATAGCCTGATATGTAAATAAGCAAAAATTTTCTTTAAATAAATCTTTTGATACTTTGATACTGTCGTTGTATTTATTATATGTTGTAGTAGGTCTGTACGAATTCCAGGTAAGAAAAAAGCTATATTTTTAGAGAAATTGATTTGTAAAGTTGGTGTAAATTTCAAGCAATTTTTATCGTTTGTCTGACTACATTCCCTTAAACCTCGATATCTGCTAGAGAATTTAATATTTTTGTTTTATATTGCACACAGTTAATATTTACACTAAAATACATATCTCGGCCAAAAATGAAAGAAATCGGTGATACCCGTTGTAGACACATTTTTCGATTTTGCATGGTTTTCACACGGACTCGCTCTTAAGCTTTCGTTGGGCACCAACATCATCAGAAGAGTGGAAAAGATTGTACAAAATTTGCTTAGTTATGCGAGTGTAAAATATAAGCGTCAAAACAATAGGGTTAAAACAGCAGCCGTTTAAGTTATCATAATCTTTATGTAAAATGCACAAATAAATTGTATTGTATTATCATGATGTTATTGTTCAACACCTCCTAGGATAAAATGACCAAAACAAACAGAAAAACAATGTTCTTATTTTCTCTTGCAGAGCCGTCCATTTGGTGTTGCCCTATTGTTTGGTGGTATTGATGAAAAAGGACCATCACTGTGAGTAGTCACACAAATACTAATTACCTCAGTTAGAAAGTGGGAAGCTGCGTTTTTATTGGCCCCAGTTAGACAGCACCGCTATTGTTTGGTTAGGTTTAGGGCAATGTTTGGAAAGACTCTATTGTTTTTCAAACGAATCCTAAACGATTTTTCAATTCAGTGAAGGATCACCTCATTACTTTCCATACAACAAAGATATAGTGTTGCTTTGTTCCAGAATAGACCCCTTCAAAGTTCCTGCACCATCTTGAAAGGTAGCCAGGCCTGCATCAAAGCATGATGAATGTTAAGCTTGCAATATTAGAGACACATGAATAATTGTCCCACAAGGTGTTAAAAGGTCTCTATCATTGCAAGCTCAATGTTTATCTCGCTTCCAAAGGTAGCTGGACCTGCATCGAAGCAAGACAAACACTGAGCTTGCAATGATAGGGACACATGAATAATTGTCCCACAAGTTGTTAAAAGGTTTCAAAGGCCAGGCTACATTGCAAGATGGTGCAGGGAACTGTGAAGGGGTCTATTTGTTAAGAGTGAATGGTCTGAGCCAAGTGTAAGCAGTGCTGATGTGTTATAATTGTCTGGGTGTAGGTAGTCTTGAGAAAGACTGTTGTTGTTGGTGTCTTACATTTAAATTTCTTTAGTGGAAGATGTTCTGCTCAGGTAAACATTAGACACCAACACCACTATACTACAAATACCTGTACAATCACAGCATATAAACACTGTCAAATTTGTTTTATGGGATTGTCTAACTACATTGTTCACTTTTTCAGGTTTCATTTGGATCCTTCTGGAACATTCATAGAATATGATGCTAAAGCCATAGGTAAAAAATAAAAATAGAATAAATCACCTTTTTTAATGTCTCAATCTTCTAGCTGGACACATATCATGTGCCCTACTTATCGGAGAGACTCACACTCACTACCTTTACGTTAAATATTTTGCACACAACTCGGCTCACATGTTCATTTTTGTGGAGGGAGAAAAACCAGATACCTGAAGAAAAACTTGTGGCATTGAGAGAAAAACACTTCAAACAAACTCATTCAACTCATATAATTATAATCCATACTCGAGCCAGGACTCAAACCTGGACCACAGTGGTGAGAGACCGCTAGGCCACCCCTGCCACCCATGAAAGAAAGACTGCCTTGCTAAGCAAGAAACTGCAAAACCATTCAAACATTGAATAGAACCATTTGTTTGTCAACCTACTTGTAATCACCAATTAATATTTGAATATGTTTTGTAGGATCTGGCTCAGAAGGAGCACAACATGCTCTTGAAGAGGCCTATCACAAGGTATGAACACCCTGATCTAACTCATATACATACTCTAGAAGATATGACAAGCATTTTTGTATTTTATTATCAAATATTTATTGAGGGAGACATTGGGAGGGGTTCTCAACACCACAACATGGAAAAAAACATTTTAGACAACACTGCATCAGAATATCTCTCATTAAACACTATGAAACCACAGCTTTAAAATTGTCCACTCTGCAGCTTTCCAAAAGCAAACACCGCACACTAAAGGCATTTACGTCACTGTGAATTTTTTCCACAGCAACATTACAAAAAATATCCATCAACACCACAGTCCCCCATGTTCCCCTCTTTATTGTCTTTGACAATTTTTTATCTTAAAAATGCTTAACCTTAAAAACCTCTGAGTCTATATAATATGATCTCTACCAGTGACTCATAATGGCAACACGTTTGTCTAAATATAACATCTTTTTCCCCTTATTAGTCAATGACGCTAGCAGAGGCTTCAAAGTCAGCCTTGACTATTCTTAAACAAGTAATGGAGGAGAAGTTGAATGCCACTAATGTTGAGGTAATGCGATGATAGCAGAAATACCAACATTTGAAGATTTAGATCAGAAATGATTGAACCCTGTATAAAGCAGTTTATTAACCCCATGCGCATCATCGCCATCATGGTATTACCACATAGTCATTACCATCACCACCATCACTGTCACCATTTCTCTTACAGCGCAACGCGCAAAAGTATGACCACATTTAATGTATTTGTATACTTCTATGCACGGGAGTTTGTACTTTAAACAGACACATTTGATGTGAAGTTATCTGATTTTACCGAATAAGGTGTGTAAAAACTTGTTTTGCAGCATAGAGTCTGTGCATAGAAGGATGCGAATATATTAAAAGTGGTCATACTTTTGCGTGTCCCGCTGTAACATTTACATTATCAACATTGCTTAGATCATCATTCTAATAATAATATTGTTCTCCTCATTATCATTGTTATCACCATAAAGATTGTCACTGGCTTCTTCAGTAATGATTGGAATGTACTGTACCCTTACCTAACCCTTACATAAGAACCACATTGTAACATTAAAATGAGACAAAAAAAAGTAAAGTCAGAGAAAAAAGATATTGTAAAATAATTATTATGCAAACATTGATCTTGACTGCAAGTTTAGTGTTTTTAAAGACATTGTTACAATGGGAACAGGGGCGGAAAGAAGAAGAAATTTGTCAGGGGGCATCCCAATTGCAAATGAAGGTGTTATGGGGTGTCCAGTCCCTAAATGTCTTAAATAAAATAGGGGTAATTGTGGTGCTAGGGGGTGTCCGGCCCCTTAATGTCTTAAATAAAATAGGGGTAATTGCAGCGCTAGGGGGGTGTCCAGTGCCTGAAGGGACATCCCCTTAGATTTGCCCCTGGGGAATAACTTACATATCAGTAACATCATTATGATATTTCTTTCAGCTTGCAACAGTGACGCCTGATAATCATTTCCTTATGTTCACAAAGGAGGAGCTTGAAGCACTAGTAAAGGAGATTAAGTAGTGAAGGAAGACAGGAAGTTAGTATTATAACTCCATATTTCAAGATAAAACAATACCACATTCTCTATTGGATGTTCTACTACTGATAGAGATTTCTATTTGTGTCAAGTGATAGAGTAAAAACACTGTGGCCATGAAATAAAATCAAATAGACCAATTCAGTTAACGTGTTGCTATGTCTTTTCAGAATAAAATTCTTTGTATTATTTCAATGTCACATGGAAACCTTTTGAAACAAAAGTTTTTATTCCCAGAGATTTTGCATCGGAGTTGGTCTATTGCTACTGTGTAATAGTTCTTATTTAGTGGATATTAGTCACTATCAAAGACAAGTTAATTTGTAACGAGGTATTGTTTCCTTTTGTTTTTCATGTTTCTGGTTTAGTGATGTGACTTATGTTCACAAATAAAAACTATTAGTTAGTAACTATTTGTTTGTTTTCATGGTTTTAGTGTTTTTGCTCTATGTTGAATTAATATTCTATAAGTAGCAGAACTTGTTTGTATGTCCAGTAATGATCATTAAACTTATTGTATGTACAACATTTATTTGTTTTGTCAATTATGTGATAATATCTGAATATTCACATTTCATACTCTCTTGAGAAAAAGTAAAACATTGAAGTTCCACAAAAAATAAAAATGAGAAAATATGTATAGGAAATCGCACAATCTTGAGTACAATTTGTAATCAAAATGTATGAGTGATGTTTCAAAAGTTTTCAAAATTGATAACCACAAGTAATCTTTTAATTACAAATTGTATGAGAAGATTGTGCCATTTTTTATTTATAATATACTGACAAAACTTATTGGTACTCTACATATATGGAGAGTAAGTTGAGAAGGGAAAGGAACTGTACATTGGAACTTGAAAAATTAGCTTTTTAGACACTTATTTAAGATGTTTGAGGGAAAATGTTTTCAATTTAAAACTACATAAAATGACATGTTTTTTTTTAAAGAATTTGAAGTGCTAACTACTTTGGGCAACTAGTGCAGTTCAAATTCCTTGTCACTGTCTTCTTGTCATAACAGGTGTTTCTAAAGTTGCTACTTGAGTTTTCTTGTTTCTCCATGCTTTAGAAGGAAGAACTCTGATTGATCTATGTTTTGCTCTTGTAGAGTTTCATTTAGTTCTTTCTTTGGAGCCATATAATGCTGAAATAAGACAATAGAAACAATATATTATTGAAGAAATAGAAAACACGAGCGCATGCTGTGTGCAGTTATAAAGCACGCGGGGTTGTCAGAACACGAGAGAAATGTTAAGAGAAGCACGACGCGAAGCGGAGTGCTTCTCAACACTTCTTGAGTGTTCTGACAATCCCTGTCTTGTCATTCTCCCTCAGCCAAAACTCAACTTGTTTCCTCTTAGTTTTTGCATAAAAGAAGTGATATTTTGATATCAAACTACAAACATTTCATTTCTTGGTACTTGTTATCTTCAATTCTCACCTCATAAGCCATTGCAAATGTTCCCCAGTGAATACCTAGAGAATGCTTTGCCTTAAGGTCTTTGTGCATTTCTACTGCATGCTGTGGATCAGTGTGTTGGAACTCCATAAACCATCTGAGAACGAACAACAATCATCATCATTCTCATCTTTAGAATTATAATAATCATCATCATCATCATCAATTTCTTATATAGTGCGCCCCATGAAATCTTGGTGCATGCCAGGAGGAGGGGGACTCCCTTAAAAAATGGATAGGGGTGCTCGACGGACCTTTTAGGATTGAAAATAAGACCCTCGCGTGCCTTTTAGGGTCTCTAACTGGCACCGTACCTTTTAGGGTCAGTTTTCGAGCTGAAGATTATACATACTGAAAATTTTTTTAATGTGGTTGTACCTTTTAGGGTCTGAAATCAGTATCTGAGTTAATTTATGCAGGTCATTTTCAAAACTGTCCGTCGAGCACCCCTATCCAAGGGAGTTCCCCCCCCCCCGGGGGTGCATGTAACACAAAAGTAACATGAAACAAAATTAGCTAAGAGTCAAATAGAATTGTTTTGAGCTTGTTTTTGAAAGAAGACTAAAATAACCATATATTGTGTTGCCATTGTTGTATGTTTGTAAATAGCCTACTTTGGATTATTTTGGTGGATATTATTATTTTGTCCTCCTTTGTCTTAAAAAATAACTGATGAATTTTTCAAAATTATTATATATATGTAGGTATACCTTGGTTCATAGGCTCCTATCGGTAAGGCAGCTAAGTCAAAAGGACCAAATTTCTCACCAATAATCTTGAACACATCGCAATACCCAGTATCACCACCAAAGAAGAACCTATGCTTTGGTCCTACTATGGACCAACTACCCCATAGCGCTAGATTCTCATCCATAGCAGACCTACGGCACCAGTGCTGAGACGGCGTAAGATAAAATGAAACAGAACCATGTTTCTTCCCTTCCCACCAATCCAACTCTTGTACATTCTCACATCCGCAGTCCTTCATCCACTGTCCAATTCCCATTGGCACATACCAGCATAATTTGTTACCAAATCGTTTATTTAAACCTTGAACTGATGTAGAACAAAGATGGTCAAAGTGATTGTGGCTGATAATGACTGCATCAATTTCTGGGAGATCTTCTATTGTGCAGGTTAAAGGTCGAAAGCGTCTGTAACTGCCCAATCTAAACGGTCCTATATAGTCAATTAAGACAGGGTCAGTGAGAATGTTTAGTCCATCCATCTGTACCAAGACAGTAGCATGTCCTATCCATGTTACTTGTAGGCCTTCTTTAGGTGGGTTGTGGAGAGAGTTAGTATCTGGTTTTACCACAGGCAAGTTTTGATCTAGTTCCTTAGATGAAATACACAAAGATCAGCATGATGACGATGATGGTGATTGTAATGATAAATGTAATAAGAATTTCTTATGATGGTTTTACTTCACTAGTTCAGATCAGCATGATGATGATAATGATGGTTGCTGATGATGATGGTGATGGCCATGATGTATGATGATGATGATGATAATACATGGTTGATGATGATGGTGATGATCATTATGGTGAGGATGATTATGATGGCCATGATGCATGATGATGATGAAAATACCTTGTTGATGCTGATGATGACAATGATGATGGTTGATGATGATGGTGATGATCATTATGATGATGATTATGATGGCCAAGATACATGATGACGAGGATAATAATACATGGTTGATAATAAAAGTGATAATACATTGTTGATGATGGCAATGATGATGATTGAATTTAATGATGATGATCATTAGGGTGAGGATAAGGATGATTATGATGGCCATGATGCATGGCAATATATATACTGACAAGGAGAAGGAGAAAGATGTTGATGATATTAGAGCGGTTTTCGTACAAGTGGGAAACTGACCGTACCGTACCATAGCCGTAACCGTACCGTAAGTTCTATAAAAACATTCGAAAATTCTACAGTAACAGTACCATAACTGTGCGGTAAATATTACGGCCAGTTTCCCACTCATACGAAAACCACTCTATGATGCTAGTGATTATGATGACAATGGTGATGAATGAAGACAATGATGAGGATGAAAATGCTTCTTCTACATTACTGGTTATCTTGCTGATGATTGTAATGATTACGAGAATAATAATAATGATGATTATGCAAGTACTGATAATATTAATAACGATTATGATGACAGTGATATATGATGACTATCCAGAAAGTAAGTGATATAAGATCTTGACAATACCTCATCTTTGAACCTCCAGAAACTTTTCCAAGTCCCACCAACACCAGAATTATCTTTTTCTCTAAACATCCATTGGAAGACGGATAAATTTGATGGTCTGTTTCCTCCCCATGGAATAATATACCGGCCATTCTCTTTACGGCTGCGATATTCTGCTTTTATATTATCTAACGAAGCCCCTTCTGCCATAGCTATATACCTGAAATATATAATCGGTTTTCCTTTCAATTTCGATTTCAAAACATTTTTGGTATTTGCTTTGCTTTGCAGCATATTCAATGATTCTACACTCGAGGTACTACAAATACATTTTCATTACAAAAAAATGCATCTCTGTACGTTTTGTAAACATAAATAGCGTATTCTGTTTTCCCTTCCTTTCATTTTCGATTTCAAAACATAATGTAGCGATCGCTTCGATTTGTCAATCGAGTCCACAATTTCTTGTCTGTTTTTGCCTAAAAAAGATTATCTTTAGCTTATTAGATTGCTAAAACATTAACGATAACAACAAACCGTTTTAAACGAAGCCCTGCTTGTAGAAGGGCACAGCCAGCCCCGGCATAAAACCAAATTTTGAACGAGGTCTTGTATAAAACGCTTGTAAGCAGTTTCGCAAGCGACTACCACAGGAAGCCCACAGGAAGAAATCTTTATTTTTGAAGGTGCATGAATTGCTTTGGCTTTCTTCTTTGCATATTTTTTTTTTGAAACACCTACAGCCATGGATACTGTTAAAATATGCTAGGAGTAAATCTGAAATAAGAGAATTTTTTTTTTTTGTGAGAAAACTTACGAGTCTGGGCTGCCTGTGGAATGAGAAGGAGTACTCAGTCGGTTGCCAGTTATCTCCTGTTTAATACGCTGTGGACATTTTCTCCATTTTTTGCTGATTGCTAGGCCCTTCTTCAGTTTGACTATGTGCTAGTCGTTTAAAAAGAGTATTCATTGTTTTGTGGAAATCATTTGATTTTTTTTTTTTTCTGGAAAATGCAAGTTCTGGCAAACAACTGTGTCTCCATAATTGAGTATCCAGTATCCAAAAGAAGCTAAAATTATGCGGAGAAGAAGTTTTTTACAGCCCGGCCTTGGGTTTATTTGTGACTGTTCAGTATACAAACAGAGCGGGAATCTCTGTGTGGAATCCTACCAGTGGAAAAGTAATCAGCAGTTCTAAAATGCTGGATGATGAGTCATATGGAAACGTGTTGATGCTCCCTGGTAATCATATTGCAACGAGCTGTTCGCAACCCTATGGCGGTGGATCTGTTAATATTTATTCTCTTGAAGAAGGCACACTTAAAAAACCTAAACTTAAGTTGGGAGTTAGCTTCTATAATGGGGAAATTGCTTTATCCCCACAGAATAGTCTTCTTGTAGCACCAATACTGAGCCCCTGTTACTTCTTTGTTGAAATATTCTAATTCATGGACTGGGAAAATTTAAAGGTCCTTAAATGGAGACCCCTTTATGTTAATAATCACGAGGACATAGAAATAGACACAGAATACATATAGACATTGAAATACTGTGCTATGCTCCAGAAGACAAACTGATACGAGCTGGATATGATTATTACAATAGCTCCATTGAAGAAGGCATTTCATCAATATTTGTTGGTAAAATGTGTTTTAACTGTGAACATACATACAAAGAAGAGGAAGAAGAGGAAGACGAAGAAGAAGAAGGAGAAGAAGAAGAAGAAGAAGAGGAAAAAGAAGGAGAAGGAGAAGTAGAAAAAGAAGAAGAAAATGAAAAAGAAGAAGAGGAAAAAGAAGAAGGAGCAGTAGAAAAAGAAGAAGAAAATGAAAATGGAGAAGAAGAAGAAAATGAAAAAGAACAAGAAAATGAAAAAGAAGAAGAGGAAGAAGAAGAAGAAAAAAAAGAAGCAGAAAATGAAGTAGAAAAAGATTCTTCTTCATCTTCAGAAGAAGGAGAAGCCGAAAAAACAGTTAAAATCGAAGAGGGAGAAGTTGAATTCCAAGAGGGAAAAGTTGAAATCCAAGATGAAGAAGAAATTACTTATTACATGCTTGATGGAGAGGAGTACAGGATAAACTATTTGAATGATTTTCTCCATGATGGTAAAAATCTGATTATTGCACATGGAGATAGAATTGTGCTACTGGAATCATTAACAGAAGGGACTAAAGCACATCTCATTGTATCAGGTTTAAAACTTGATAATCAAAATGAATACAGAAATGTCAGGATTAATTTAAATCATAAAGGACAGTTAATGGTATGTCATGATGAGATTAGCATAAAGGTTTTTGACTACAAGTGCAATCCAAGGTCACTGCAGGATCTCTGTCGATGTTGTATCTTGGAAACAATTCCCATTGATTATAGTGACAAAGTTAAAAACTTGACACTACCATCCACAATGAAAGATTACCTGCTCTACAAGTAGCAAAAAGTCCCCTGCTTCAACTAAATAGCTCATTCACCATTTCACTATTTTCAACAAGTCTCTCATATTCATTCTCACTTAACTCGTTTTTCAATTTCTGATATCTGTTCCAACTATTTCTTCAAATTATGGTTAATTCTCATTGAAATATTCTGGAGTTTGTGTCTGGAGTTTGATTGATCGAGGTGTCTGTATAAAATCCCTTCCCAGGAAATTATTAAAAATAGAATTAAAGAAATTTGCTTTCTTAAATATCTATAGCCCATAATAATCATATTTTATTTTCGTGTCTATTAACTTTTTATTAATTCATAGACATGAATAATTAATTGTCTAATGGTAAGCTGGCTCCGAAAACTTTAGTTGCTCCAGCTTTCCGGCACTCTCCTCTTTATACAGTATATGTAAAAATATCAAATATGCTTGTAATTATTCTTGTAAATAAATGTTATTATATATGAAAAATAAATGTATGATATAAGTGCAAAAATAAACATACCAATACTCGCAGTGACCTCAGCCAAGTCTCATGCCAGGAGCCCCAATTCTGATGATCTGCCATGCAGGTGACTAGCACAGCAGTGCTGGCATTACATACATCTCACTTGTTTATCAAGTTTGCCACAGGTTGGTATCACTTAAAACTTGTAGCTTTGATTTGTATAACAATCAGCCCTACAAATTATTGTCTGATTGTGACTTCAAAAAGATTCTGTTTAGCTTATTAGGTAGCCAAATCACTTGTTTACACATAATTCAAACGAGGTTGACGGGGGAAGCGGCGATTGGTAATTGGCGATTGCAAGACCGAAAGAGACTGTGGGTAATACAAATTTCTTCTTATTCCATTCTAAATTTATACCCATTCAAACACCATTCAGCGATGATCTTAGATGGGTGTTTCGAAGGTTTCGCTGAATGCTGGAGGCATTGTTTGGGTAATTAATTGGGTAAATAATTTAGAAACGAATAAGAAGGAATTTGTGTTACCCATAGTTCCTTTCGGTCATGCAATCACCAATCCCTGATCGCCCTGTCAACCTTTTTTGAATTAGGTGTATATAAAGTTTGCCACAGGTTTTTACCACTTAAAACTTGTCGCTCCCTACGAATTATTGTCTGCTTGTGTCTCGAAAAGATTCTATTTAGCTTATTAGATAGATCACTAAAGATTGCAACAAACCATTTCAAACAAAGGAGTGCTTGCAGAAGGGCACAACCAGCCCCGACATTTATCAAATTTTGAACGAGGTCTTGAACACCACATATAAAGCAGTTTCACACCAGTCACTACCAAAGGAAGACCATTAAGAAATCTTTTGTCAACTTTCAACACACAAATTTATAATTGTATTTCGGTTGGTTACCACTAGATTTTTATTTTTTTTCAGGTGCATGACTTTTTTGTTTTTTTTCTTTGCATAATTTTTTTTATTATTCCAAACACCTACAACCATGGATAATAAAAACATATCCATGCTACAACCAAATTATGCTAGGATCGATTTCATAAATTACGAGGCTGAACTGGGCTGCCTGTGGAACGAGGAGGACCTGGGACCATGCAGTTGCTGTAGTAGTTTTTGCTCCATCAGTGTTTCGCTGTATTTTTGCTGGTTATCCACATTGCGGAACCCTTCTTCTCTTTAATTATTTGCTAGTCGTTTTATAAACACAGTATTCATTGTTCCGTGAAAATCATTTAATTATTTTTTTCTGGAAAATGAGAGTTCTGGCAAACAACTGTGTCTCCATAATTGAGTGCCCAAAAGAAGCTAGATGCGGTGACGGAGTTGCTTACAACCCGGTCTTGGGTCTATTTGTGACTAAGAACGTCTATGTGGGAGTCTCTGCGTGGAATCCTGCCAGTGGAAAAGTGATAAACGTTACTGATTATGGGCCAGATGGTTGTATTGACATGTTATTGCTTCCTGATAATCATATTGCAATAAGCTATTCAGAAGGAAATCATGGTGGGATGGTTCAGATTTATTCTCTTGAGAAAGAAATATTTGATTCACCTGAACCACCTGAACTTAAGTTAGAACCTCGACTAACCTATCCCCGGGTACTTAGCTTGACCCCGCAAAAGAGCATTCTTGTAAACGCCGCATGGGATGATGGTTATCGTTTTGATGAAATACTTATAGACTGGGACAATTTGAAAGTCCTCAAAAACAGATCACATTATATTGACCCTGAAATTGTGATAGATCTGCTATGTTATTCTCCAGATCGCAAGGTGATCATAGGTGGATATCAATATGACGAGGATGATGGTGCTCGTAAGGATGTTTCATCGATATCAATATACTTTCACTGTAAACGAACAGACCAAGGAAACAGAGAGGAGGAAGAAGAAATTGTTTACGAAGAAGCTGATATCCAAAAAGAAGCAACAATCACTTATTATATGCTTGATGGCGAGGAGAACAGAATTAATAATGTGCAGGATTTTCTCCATGATGGTCAAAATCTGATTATTGCAGATGGAGATAAGATTGTATTGCTGGAATCGTTAACAGAAGGGACTAAAGCACAGCTCATTGTATCAGGTTTAAAACCTGCTGAACAAGATCAACAAAGAAATGGGATGATGAATTTAAATCATAAAGGACAGTTAATGGTATGTCATGATAAGGTTAGCATAAAGGTTTTTGACTACAAGTGCAATCCAAGGTCACTACAGGATCTCTGTCGTTGTTGCATCTTGGAAACAATTCCCATTGATTACAGTGACAAAGTTAAAAACTTGAGACTCCCATCCACAATGAAAGATTACCTGCTCTACAAGTAGCAAAAATTCCCCTGCTTCAACGAAAGAGCTCACTCATTCACACTCACAGTAACCTCAGCCAAGTCTCATGCCAGGAGCCCTAATTCTGAGGATTAGCCATGCAGGTGGCTAGCCCAGCAGCACTGGCATTACCCACATCTCACTTGAGAGTGTTATAAAGGTTGCCACAGGGCGACCTCAGGTTGGAGGTTGGAACCAATTAAAACTTGTCTACTGACCATTTCTTAGTTCAAGTCATAGTTCACTTCCTTTCAGAGTCGACTTCTTGATTTAAGTACTTTTGACCACTTAAAACAAGTGAAAACCTTGCCCATTACAGCGTGACGCACTTTACCGTGGCCATCTAATTAAAGTTTTGTACAAGTTAACCAATCAGAAAGCGAGAATTTGACCTTAATATAAAGGACATGCCGAGTGACAAACGATAAACTGTCACTTTGAAATGTTCAAAGCGAGACAAGAGTGAAGTTTATAAGTGGCTGAAAAACCTCCCATGATGTTTAAATTTGAAAAGGTGTAGCAAATAATTTGAAAAGAGAAACTTTTGAACACTAAGCTAACTTGTACAAAACTTGAATTGGGTGGCCACGGTAAGGCGCATTATGCTGTAAGTGTCACCATCACTTGGATCAAGTACAAGTTGCTACTAACCTTGAGTTGGGACTCCTATACCGTTACTCAATAATAATAAATAAACTTTAGTTAACTTGAATGGCAAGTTTAAAATTGAAAAACTGAATTTTGGTTATAAACAAATGAGAATAGTCCTTTTCACAGTTCTGCTAAGTGACCATGAATAATAGTTTCAAGTCCAGGTTCAAGTTGTTGAGCATAGCAAAACTATAATATTTTATCATGCGTATAGCAACGCGAACCTTGACTTGGAACTATTATTTGTGGTCACTGAGGCAGCAGAACTGTGAAAAGGACTATATAAAAACATACAAAATGTATATAATATATATATAATAGTTTAAGAATGTATAAGATAGGTAAATATGGACAGTTCCACTTATGTACACTTGAAGGAATATAAAACTGTTGCTGATGCAGTAAAAAGTAATTAAGATCGTAGTCAATGCACTTCACACATGAACGCTAAACTTTTGAAAACATTTGATTATTTGAAATGAATATTCGATTATTCAAAATGAACATTTGATTATTCAAAATGAACAGTTTCATTATTCAAAATGAAAATTTTTATTTTTATTTTCAAAGTTGAAAATATATATATGAGTCAGAAGAGGAAATCTATGTCAAATTTTGTTTACTTGTGTGAATATTGGAATATCTATTTTGAATAATCTAATATTCATTTTGAATAATTAAATAATCATTCAAAATGTGTTCATGCATGAATTAGTGTGTGGATCGCAGTAATAAGTAACAGACCTCTTTAATAACAAATGTATGCAAATTGCCCATTTCAGACCATGTGACATTCCCTTGAGAATAGTTCTTTTATTATGAACGTGTTGTATCATGTGAAAGAAACAACTCCCAAGGATTGCATTATGTGATCTGAAATGGGTAAACTTTAAGGTACTGGTGATGATTTTAGTACTTGGTTTGCACTGAACCACAGGAGAATTAGTTAGTGCTATATATATACGTAATAAATGTCAACACCATATCAATAAACCGGGGCCGGTTGTACGAAGGGTGAATAGCGCTATCCACTGGATAAATCCTTATCCAGCGGATAAAATCTATAAAAAACCTATGCAGTGGATAACTTTTATCCGCGGATAACTTTATCCACCCTTCGTACAACCGGCCCCAGGAAATAAATTGTATATATGAAAATAACATAGGAATTTAAATATTATTGTTTCACATGGTAAATATTGAGGATTTAGCCCTCTGTAAAATAATAGACATAACAGTTATAAAAATAGAGGATAATTACATAGGCACGTGGAGATACAAATTTTATCTTTGAGTGTTGAAATTATCTCTTAGAGATTTTTAACACAAGAAGATAAAATTTGTATCTCCAAGTGACCATGTAATAAAGACAGAGAAATATAGATATTTCATTGACAATTATATAATAAACATATATTATAAATATATCAGCTGTGCAAACTGAACATTCCTAGATTCAAAGGTAAATGATGCAGAATATAAGATACATTGTCACTACATGGGCTCCCTGTGTGTTACACAGGTAGCCCAACAATATCAGATCAGAGTGTCTTCAGTCTTGATAGTTCTTGTTTCTCCATGGTTTAATGTTATAAATTCTTTTTTCTAGTAATGCTGTTTTGACAACTTTCAACATACACAAATTTATAATTGTATTTCGGTTGGTTACAACTAGATTTTTATTTTTTTCAGGTGCATGACTTTTTTTTTTCTTCTTTGCATAATTTTTTTTACTATTCCAAACCCCTACAACCAAATTAAGCTAGGATCGATTTTCATAAATTACGAGGCTGAACTGGGCTGCCTGTGGAACGAAAAGGACCTGGGACCATGCAGTTGCTGTAGTAGTTTTTGCTCCATCAGCTTTTCGCTGTATTTTTGCTGGTTATCCACATTGCGGAGCCTTTCTTCAGTTTAATTATTTGCTAGACGTTTTATAAACACAGTATCCATTGTTCCGTGAAAATCATTTAATTATTTTTTCTTGAAAATGAGAGTTCTGGCAAACAACTGTGTCTCCATAATTGAGTATCCAGAAGACGCTAGCTGCGGTGACGGAGTTGCTTACAACCCGGTCTTGGGTTTATTTGTGACTAAGAACGTCTATGTGGGAGTCTCTGCGTGGAATCCTGCCAGTGGAAAAGTGATAAACATTACTGATTTAGGGCCAGATGGTTGTATTGACATGTTATTGCTTCCTGATAATCATATTGCAATAAGCTATTCAGAAGGAAATCATGGTGGGATGGTTCAGATTTATTCTCTTGAGAAAGAAATATTTGATTCACCTGAACCACCTGAACTTAAGTTAGAACCTCGACTAACCTATCCCCGGGTACTTAGCTTGACCCCGCAAAAGAGCATTCTTGTAAACGCCGCATTGGATGATGGTTATCGTTTTGATGAAATACTTATAGACTGGGACAATTTGAAAGTCCTCAAAAACAGATCACATTATATTGACCCTGAAATTGTGATAGATCTGCTATGTTATTCTCCAGATCGCAAGGTGATCATAGGTGGATATCAATATGACGAGGATGATGGTGCTCGTAAGGATGTTTCATCGATATCAATATACTTTCACTGTAAACGAACAGACCAAGGAAACAGAGAGGAGGAAGAAGAAATTGTTTACGAAGAAGCTGATATCCAAAAAGAAGCAACAATCACTTATTATATGCTTGATGGCGAGGAGAACAGAATTAATAATGTGCAGGATTTTCTCCATGATGGTCAAAATCTGATTATTGCAGATGGAGATAAGATTGTATTGCTGGAATCGTTAACAGAAGGGACTAAAGCACAGCTCATTTTTAATTGTATCAGGTTTAAAACCTGCTGAACAAGATCAACAAAGAAATGGGATGATGAATTTAAATCATAAAGGACAGTTAATGGTATGTCATGAAGATAGCATAAAGGTTTTTGACTACAAGTCCAATCCAAGGTCACTACAGGATCTCTGTCGTTGTTGCATCTTGGAAACAATTCCCATTGATTACAGTGACAAAGTTAAAAACTTGAGACTCCCATCCACAATGAAAGATTACCTGCTCTACAAGTAGCAAAAATTCCCCTGCTTCAACGAAAGAGCTCACTCATTCACACTCACAGTAACCTCAGCCAAGTCTCATGCCAGGAGCCCTAATTCTGAGGATTAGCCATGCAGGTGGCTAGCCCAGCAGCACTGGCATTACCCACATCTCACTTGAGAGTGTTATAAAGGTTGCCACAGGGCGACCTCAGGTTGGAGGTTGGAACCAATTAAAACTTGTCTACTGACCATTTCTTAGTTCAAGTCATAGTTCACTTCCTTTCAGAGTCGACTTCTTGATTTAAGTACTTTTGACCACTTAAAACAAGTGAAAACCTTGCCCATTACAGCGTGACGCACTTTACCGTGGCCATCTAATTAAAGTTTTGTACAAGTTAACCAATCAGAAAGCGAGAATTTGACCTTAATATAAAGGACATGCCGAGTGACAAACGATAAACTGTCACTTTGAAATGTTCAAAGCGAGACAAGAGTGAAGTTTATAAGTGGCTGAAAAACCTCCCATGATGTTTAAATTTGAAAAGGTGTAGCAAATAATTTGAAAAGAGAAACTTTTGAACACTAAGCTAACTTGTACAAAACTTGAATTGGGTGGCCACGGTAAGGCACATTATGCTGTAAGTGTCACCATCACTTGGATCAAGTACAAGTTGCTACTAACCTTGAGTTGGGACTCCTATACTGTTATTCAATAATAATAAATAAACTTTAGTTAACTTGAATGGCAAGTTTAGAATTGAAAAAATGAATTGTGGTTATAAACAAATGAGAATAGTCCTTTTCACAGTTCCGCTAAGTGACCACGAAGAATAGTTTCAAGTCCAGGTTCAAGTTGTTGTGCACAGCAAAACTATAATATTTTATCATGCGTATAGCAACGCGAACCTTGACTTGGAACTATTATTTGTGGTCATTGAGGCAGCAGAACTGTGAAAAGGACTATATAAAAACATACAAAATGTATATAATATTTAAGATAAGTAAATATGGACAGTCCCACTTATGTACGCTTGAAGGAATATAAAACTGTTGCTGATGCAGTAAAAAGTAATTAAGATCGCAGTCAACGCACTTCACACATGAACGCTAAACTTGAACTTTTGAAAACATTTGATTATATAAAATGAATATTCCATTATTCAAAATGAACATTTGATTATTCAAAATGAACAGTTCCATTATTCAAAACGAAAATTTCAATCTTTATTTTCAAAGTTGAAAATATATATGAGTCAGAAGAGGAAATCTATGTCAAATTTTGTTTACTTGTGTGAATATTGGAATATTTATTTTGAATAATCGAATATTCATTTTGAATAATTAAATAATCATTCAAAATGTGTTCATGCATGAATTAGTGTGTGGATTGCAGTAATAAGTAACAGACCTCTTTAATAACAAATGTATGCAAATTGCCCATTTCAGACCATGTGACATTCCCTTGAGAATAGTTCTTTTATTATGAACGTGTTGTATCATTTGAAAGAAACAACTCCCAAGGATTGCATTATGTGATCTGAAATGGGTAAACTTAAAGGTACTGGTGATGATTTTAGTACTTGGTTTGCACTGAACCACAGGAGATTTAGTTAGTGCTATATATACGTTATAAATGTCAACACCATATCAATAAAATAAATTGTATATATGAAAATAACATAGGAATTTAAATATTATTGTTTCACATGGTAAATATTGAGGATTTAGCCCTCTGTAAAATAATAGACATAACAGTTATAAATAGAGGATAATTACATAGGCACGTGGAGATACAAATTTTATCTTTGAGTGTTGAAATTATCTCTTAAGGCCGATTTACACGGCACAACTTTTGCCTACAACTATCGCATGCAACTTGATTTACACGGCACAACTTTGGTGCTAACAATAGTATAATCTGACTTAAGTCAAGTTTAAGCAAGTTGCATGCGACATTTTTAGGCAAAAGTCGTGCTGTGTAATTCGGCCTTTAGAGATTTTTAACACAAGAAGATAAAATTTGTATCTCCAAGTGACCATGTAATGTAAATTTTTGAAACAGAGAAATATAGATATTTCATTGACAATTATATAATAAACATATATTATAAATATATCAGCTGTGCAAACTGAACATTCCTAGATTCAAAGGTAAATGATGCAGAATATAAGATACATTGTCACTACATGGGCTCCCTGTGTGTTACACAGGTAGCCCAACAATATCAGATCGGAGTGTCTTCAGTCTTGATAGTTCTTGTTTCTCCATGGTTTAATGTTATAAAGCTGTTTTCGTCAATTCTGTTTTCTAGTAATGCTGTTTTGAGATCTCTTGGAGGTGCCATATAATGCTGCAAAAACGATGATATCAAACTGTTAAAACTTAAAGTTAAAAGTATTGTATTTTTGAAGATGTAATTTATGAGAATTTTACAAAAGAAATCATGTCTGAAGGTTGTATATTAGATGTAAAATTGTTCTGATTTGCATAATTAAGCTTGCATAACTTGAATTTTCTTGACTAGATTCACTTTTATCTTGACAATTTTAGTAAAATTTTCATGAAATAACTGAATTAACGTACGTTGGACTTTTATAAGTACTATACAAAATTCACATCTGATCTGTATGAGATATTGTATATCCCGTACAGATTTGCAAAAAAAAGTATCTTTACCTCATAACCAAAAGGGAAAGTCCCCCAGTGAATCCCAACAGACATTGCTGATCCTATATCCTCGTGTATCTTTACTGCTTCGATAGGATCAACGTGTTGGAACTTTAAAAACCATCTAATAACAATAATAATATCTTATGAGTTGAGGGGATATTCATTTTACAAGAACAATGGTCCTTTTCAGTTCTCATACACAACCCCAGCCTTAATAGCGTGTAATATATTCTTTACAATTTGACTATACAGCTCGCAGTAATTTAAGAATGTACACATTATCTAACAAATATTAATAAAAACACTTCAAACTTCCACAGGCTGTAGTCAAATTCTAAAGAATATATTACATGCCATCAAGGCTGAGGTTGTTCTCTGAGAACTGCGTAAAGTTATATTATGGACAATACTGTTGAACTATGTTCAGATAATTAATGATTTGAATTAAATATGAAAATGCTGTAAAGGGGAAATTATCACGTCATCAACTTTTAATGTGTGCATTGGGGATGTGTCTCCTATGGATACCCTAGCTGCTATGCAGCCATATTTTGTCTTCACATAATAGAGAGATGCAAGGAGAATTGTATGATATCACACATTTGTGACTGGTTAGGGCAACTGAATACAATCACACTTGAATGGTGCTGCATAATTACAGATAACAGTATTTCAGAAGTAAACATTAATATTCAAGCGTGATTATAATAGTGCATAAATTTGCAGTTTAACGAGCTCCCACAATCCCTGTCCATCTGGAATAGTTGATCTGAGACCGATAGGAATTGTGGGAGTTCAATAAATTCCAAATGTGTTGTTTTAATCACACTTGAATGGTGCTGAATTATGGATAATAGTATTTCAGAAGTAAACATTAATATTCAAGCGTGATTATAATACAAAATGTAGTGTATTTGCAGTTTAACGAGCTCCCACAATTCCTATCGGTCTCAGATCGACCATTGCAGATGGACAACGCTAATTGAAATAGGTGTATACATCTTGGTAAGATGATCAACCTGGGGAGTCAACTTTGTGACTGGTAGGTGAATCTGCAGTGTTGAAAATATGTTTATACCTGGGTTTATAAGCACCAATGGGAATTGCCGACAGATCAAAAGGACCACACCTCCTGCCAATCTGTTTGAAGATGTCGTCATGGTAACCAGTATCTCCAGCAAAGAAGAATCTCTTCTTTGCACCAATCACGCACCAGCTTCCCCAAAGTGACTTATTCTCGTCTCTTAAACCTCTCCGAGTCCAATGTTGTGTTGGAGTAAAGATGAACTTTACTGGGGAACCATCTTTTTCTAATATATGATCGGCATGATCCTTTGTATCCCACCATTCCATCTCAATAACGTTGGTACATCCAGCGTTAACCATCCAGACTTTGAGTCCCATTGGTACATACCAACATAGTGAACCCCCAAATCTTTCATTAAGTTGAATTACAGTGTTATAATCAAGATGGTCATAATGATTATGACTTATACAGACAGCGTGAATAACTGGCAACTCATTGACAGAGCATGGAGAAGGGCGGTAGCGCTTTTTACCCAGTAATTTAGTAATTCCACAGTAGTCACTAAGGCAGGGGTCGGTGAGTATGTTGAGGTTTTCTAATTGGACAAGTACTGCAGCATGTCCAAGCCATGTTACTTGGATACTGTCAGGGGGAGGCTGGTCTAATGCTGATTCCTTGATTGGTAGAACTGGAAGATTTCTGTCAAGTTCCTTTTAAAGAAAATATATATTATTACCACTATCATAATTGTTATTGTTATCATCAAGGGCGAACTATGGGGGTATCCCTAGAGACTAGAGACACCCCCCCCCCCCCCCCCCCTCAGCACTGCAATTCCCCCTATTTTATTTAACAGATTTAGGTCCTGGACACCCCCAACACCAAAGTAACCCTTCCTTTGCAATTGGGACACCCCCTGCAAAGTTTCAGGATCTGCTGCTGATTATTATTATTGTCATCACCATGCAATATTATCATTCTTTGCATCATCACCATCACATGATTATTATAATAAACATTGTCAAGAGCACGTCATCTTCAAATTCATTACCATCACAGGGGCAGGTCCAGAAATTTGACAAGAAGGGTGAACTTTGATATCCTTTTGGCGGATAACACCAGACACAACAGCAAGAAGATCTTAATAATATGAGCCCACTATTCTTTGCTAATATGGGACTTTACTGCCTCCTCTGTACCTTATCTGTACCTATCTGTACCTCTATTTTTCCAATGCATCTTTCCCGTCTTTCCAAGAACACCCATCTGAATACAGCATTCAGAGAAGGTCTCTCGCCTCCCCACGGGGTCACGAACCGACCATTGACCTGTTTAGATTGCACTACATTTTCATCTGTTGCTAATGTGGAGGTTATCTGTTCGTACTTCACTATTTTTCCTTTCTTGTCCATTATCATTAAATCACAGTTTACCGCGATAAATAATCATTAAATGATCTAGAGGGTTTTTTTTAACAAACAATTCCTATGCAAATTGTTGCCAATTTTAAAAGAGAAAGTTCCAGCTTTGTACGAACAACGACAAACGACCGATCATAATCCAAGCAATTTATCTCGTTTAACTCAAATTAATTTTCACAGGCTAGCTAAAATTGTCGAAACTCCTTTTTTAAATGATCCACTGTGATTTTTTTTTCGCTCGATTAAACCATAGTTAATAATAACTATAATTAAACTTGTCTGCAGTTTGAGTCAATTTTTTCAAACCGATTGTTTACATGTGATTATCAGTAAAAACCATCACAATCAAATCAATTTAGCTCGAATTTGAAGAATTGTTATCCATAACAAATACAATGTGCCAAGGTGATTTCATCCTGTTGGAAAATGTGCAAAAATCTTGGAAATTTTGCTACTTTTAGGTGACAAGCTGTTCCCTTCTGGTTGCCGAGGGAAAATATAATCACGTGACTAAACCACAGGAAGCCCAATAATGTACATGTGCAATGCAAAAGTTACAATCAAAATAACAACAATGATGATGATGACTGAAACCGATGACGTTAATGAAAAAAATATATAAAAGTGAAATTTATTATCATCAGATTACCATTACCAACAAAATCATCATATCTGTAACATCATCATCATCATTTTCAATCATTCATTTCAGGTTACATCTCTGCAGAAAAAGTTCTAAAATTCAGAATCAATTTTCGTCAGGATGGTTTCTTTAAATATTCTAACAAGTTAAATAATCTTATTTGTTGCTAATGCTCTATCGTTTCTTTTCTTTTGTTTATTTCCCTATTTTTAACACACCATCGCTGCGGGAAGTCGGAAGGTCACGAGCGCGCTGACAAAATTACTTTAATTAATCAGGCAACTACTTCGGATAGCTTCTTCTATGGCAAAGCTCATTCTAGCCCGCTTTCTGGCATTTTTTAGCCTTGTAACACTATGTGCAGGCATAACATTCGATATAGAAAGACCAACTAGTAACAGTGATATAATTCCGAACGATTTTACGATTTCTGGAGGGAGATGGCTTAAAACAACATGTCGCAATCAATGCGGTAATTCGTACCTTAACACCGACAATCAAGTCTCTGGCTGCAAATGTGCGTGTAAATATTCTCATTCTACTTTCCGTATGGCTGCTACAGCTAGTACTTCTGGGTGTATAAAGAATGAAGATATTAGAAAAGAAACAGGTAAAAAAAAATACTTTTGACACTGGATTTTATACTGTCAATCCGTGTACTCTTTCCACACGGTACCAAAAAAAACATTCGTCGTAATACTTTAGGCAGAAATAAATGTTTATGAAGTCCAGTAAAAAGTTTAATCCTATAAATGTAAAAAATTCAAAGCAAAATCTTATGGCGTTTAAATAGAATAATTATAGCGTGAACTTCAATTACTGTAAGACTAACATAGTCAATTAGTTTTGTTTTGATTCAATTGAAAAGCTCTTAAGATATTTTTTATTATTTCAAGGAGATTTCAAGTATAGTTTTACCAAAATTAACTTTAGTTTTTAAAGATTTATGAGTTTTTGGAGTTTTATTTGTACTATTAAGAGGGTCCTGAAGGGGTAAATTGGGAATTGGGATTTGCCTTTTTTCGAGGCTGGGAATTGGGATTTGCCCATTGGGATTGGGATTTGTCCATTGGGATTGGGATTTGTTCTAAGGATTTGGCTATTTCTTGTCCATTCGTTTTCTCTTTAGATGCTAAAATAATGTTTTAAATTGAGTAATTTGCAACATTTTACGTCGTTTTAGTAGACTAGAAGAGAAAATCGAACTATCTTGGGCTTCCTGAGGTTAGTATTCAATTTGGGCTTCCTGTGGTTAATGCTTGGGCTTCCTGTGGTTAATGTTTTGGCTTCCTGTGGTAATTGGGATTTTGATAAAAAATTGATTGGGAATTGGGATTGGATACCCCCCTTCAGGACCCTCTATTAAAGATATTCATGAAATCAGAGTTAATAGAGGATGGAATTATAAATTATCGGTCAATGTTGATTGATTGAATAACTTGGGTCTTCCTGCATGTCAGCGTGTTGTTTTATACGACATCTTCACTATATTGATCGGCCACATAAAACTTCCTCTATAGTCTTATAAAGAAAACTAGACGCTTTGAGGAAGCGTTCACTCGTGCCTTGGTGTGATTGAGTAACTCAGGGGTGCTTGTAATGCCCGACTGACAATACAGTATGGTCCAATAGTATTAAATGCATATTAAAGTTACGTACAGAGGGTTGGCAAAATCACTGATTGTCTTTTCCAAATATTACCCTTCCTGGTTGGCAAAAATTATCATAACCCCCAACCCCCCCCTATAAGTTTCGTCCAGATTTTAATAAACCCCTATAAGGCTATAAAACAGCATGAAATTTGTAACAACCCTCCCTATTAGCCTCCTATGCAGGCATCTCTTATATCTCTTTTCATTGGGCTTTCCGTGTGAAGAGAAAAACTGAGCAGGGGAGGGGGAGAGGCACATTTGTCTTGCCTAACTAGTGCTTAGTCCCTCTCTAGAAGCAGCACAGGAAACCCGAATCCAAATTGGATCACAGAGATGTCTGAGGAGGCTGCCCCAGTATATAGCTTCTGAAAATAACGTACCCACCTCCCCCCTCGATATGAAAGGTGCCTTAAATGAAAGCCCCCTCTTCGATATGTCACAGTACGTATGGTCCGGAATATTCAGATATGCAATTTAGGGTTTTGATATTTGAAGTTGAAATTTTAATTTTAAACTTTAAAAAACTGTATTTTTTTCGGTTACTTTTACAGATGGATTCTATTGCCTCTGAAAAACAATTATCAAAACTAACATTTGAAAAAGTGGCATAGTGTATTTGTATAAGTTTGTTACAAATCGCAAAACAAATGCAACATGTCAAATAGACTGACAATTTCAGGTAACTAATATTGAATAAGGTGAACACACAAATCTGATAAATCTGTGGGCATAACATATTGGATATAAACTGCAATGGAAAAAACAAGCCATTTGATATTTCATAATAAACTCTTTATTCTTGTCAATGTTTTGTGTAATATTTAAATACAGTTTCTGTACATAGTACAACATAACAATCATTAGAATAGAAACAATACCAAAGATCATTATGCTTGCCATAGGATATCTGGTGTGAGCAAGAACACTGTTTTCTTTGTTAAGTCCAGTAGAATATAAACACATGACATGTTGTTTACAATTCTGATAAGTTGTATTTGTAGGCTTTTGATCATAATCATTTTGCTCACAATACTGCGATAAGTATGATTCGTATTTCACAGCTGTTGCTGTTCCTTCACGAACACTAAAAGGGTTTTCGATCATATTTACTATGCTGGCCAGGTTGTTTTGCACAGCCGTTGCTGTTCCCTCACAACCAGAAGGGGTGGAGGCCATATGTAACTTGTTGGCCAGGTTGTTTTTCACAGCCGTTGCTGTTCCCTCACAAACAGAAGGGGTGTCAATATCTAAAAACGAATAATAATAATAACAATTAATACAGACGAATTGAGCAAGCTTAACAATAATTAAAATAACAAAATTGATAAACATATATACAATTTCTAAATTTATCATAAATAGTTCTAATAATACAGAAAAATAATTATATTTAAAATTCCATGCTAGTAAAAAAACATCTATAAAAAGAAAAGTTTTCGAATTATTTATTATTGTTTAAAAAAAACGAGATTGTGCTGAAAGTGATAAAATTTAATGGAAAAAAAAATGTGTACTACCAAGTTCGTGATTTGTTCAGATGCCGGGTTTCCTCTGCCTTACGATCAAAACAACTAGGCGTCGCGCGTACAGTCATGTCACAAATCACAAACTTCGGAATATACGCTTTTTTCCATTAAATTTTATAACTTTCAGCAGAATCTCGTATTCGTAGTTACTATAACAAATAATTCCAGCTTATTATTAAATTATGGTTACGAGAGAGAACGCCTCAAAGAAAATACGGCCTTCTTTGGTGAGTAAAATTAATGGCATCGTTTTCATGTTTACATCGTTTTCATGCTTGTCCGGATGGAAGTGTCTCTGGATTGTAGTATTAAACTAACAACTTATAGTAGCTTATTGTAGCTTATTGTATGTCATTGTAGGTCATGATTTGCGCCTTTTAGTAACTACGGTAATGCCCGGGGTAATGACATTGTCAAAGCGTTCCAAAGCGTTGCGTTGGAGCCGCCGATTCAAATGATCTGCCGCGAAGAGTAATTATATAATTGTTCAAACAAAACTTACCGTTATTCCTAACGCCCAAACGAATAAAAAGTGTTAGTTTTTGGTCCAAATTATCCATGTTTGCAAAAACTGTGTAATGGCGGACAGAATTCCATCAGACTTGCATGGAGCATGGCTTTGGTCGGTTTTGGTCGCTTTGCCTTTGATGCAGTCATGATCCAATCTGATTGGCTGATTGCATTTCGGTCTACCAATCAAAATACTTCGTGACATCTTCGGGATTTCCGAAAGTACCTTCGGGCTTTCCGAAGTACAACTTCTGACATGGAAACCACAAAGAATAAAAATAATAAAAATAATAAAAAAACACGCGTTGCATTTTAAGACTCGTGCCGGCCATAGGCCTGGGCACGAGTAACTATAATTTTTGCGAATTCTTTTGGTGATAGAAAAATAATAGTCATAACAAGGTATATTTATAGTAAATGAACTTACAAAAAAAGATTGAAACTTTAAAAATATGTGATAACTAGACGCACTCTGAATAATCCATAATCCTGATTGAAGTTCATAAATAATCGGTAATCCTAAATTGTAAATAATGATTTACCAAAAATAAATTACAAACGAATAATCCTAAATCCTCATTTTGTCCTAAATGCTGCAAAAATAATCCATAATCCTTAAACGTTTGGGTCAATAATCCATATCCCTGCTCTAAAAAACCCCTAATAATCCATAATCCTAAAACCCTAACAGGAACTCTGTAATCTTGCCAGAACGATCGACCCATAGATAAGGTAAACCTAGACTCATGCAGGCTCCCTTGCAGGGTAGCCTGAGTAATAAACCTTTGATGAAAAAATAAATAAGATAATTGAAATTGTTTAAGACATACATTTATTACATATTATTTTGGATTCTCTTTTAATTTAAGGTTGTGATATATATTTTGAAAACTTTGGGGGTCCATCCAATCAAGTTGCAGTGCTGCCTGATCATGGTTTGAGGGTTAGAGGTAACCATCCATTTAAATGTCGAATAGATGGGCGACCACAATACTGGGATAGAGGAAAGTGGCTAACATCTAGTGATGACCTCTTTGAATTATCAAAACAAACTCTAAAGGTACAATGTAATGAAGATGATGATAATGATGGTGATGCAGATAGTTATGATAATGGTGATGATGATGATGATGATGATGTTATGGTAAATGATGATTATGATTATGACATAATAATCATGTTGATAATGATGGTGGTAATGGTGATGATGGTGATGATGATGATTATGATTATGACAGTAATGATAATCATGTTGATAATGATGGTGGTAATGGTGATGATGGTGATGATGATGATTATGATTATGACAGTAATGATAATCATGGTAATAAGATGAGTGATAATGATGGTAATGCGATGATGATGATTATGATGGTGGTGATGATGATGAAAATGATATTAAATGGTGATGATAATGATGATGATAGTGGTACGGTAATGATGATAATGATGATGATGTTGATAATCGAGGTGGTGGTGATAGCAATAATGGTGATGATGATGATTAATGATGATGACAATAATGATAATCAGGATGATGATGATGATGATGATGACGATATATAGTAATAATGATTGTGCTGATAATGATGATGATGATACTGGCGATGATGTTGATCATAATGGTGATGATGATGATAAATTATGATGCTGGTGTTTAACTATCTTAATTTCACCTTATCAGTGGAGCAGGAATGCACCAAAAAGCAAATATTCTGGTAGACTTGTGCGACAGTATTTGACTGGCTGCAAATGGGTATCAGATTCCTGTATTGTTTTCAAAGCTGGAGGAACAATCAAATGTAAGTTTATTTAGTAGTTTTATCATGTATGTCAGTTGTGGTCAAGTTTTGTTATCATGGATCATGGATCATAGTCATCATTATTATTATATCATCATTATTTTCATCATTGTCATCTTTGTAATCAGCGTCATTATTATTGTCATCACTATTATCAATCATCATTGTCATTTTTATCGTCATTGTCATTTTTGTGATCAGTGTCATCATCATCATTATCATGCATCATTACCAGTGTCATCTTTATTGTCATGCATCATCATTGTCGTGCATCAATATCAGTATAATCATCATTGTCATCTTTGTAATCAGTGTCATCATCATCATTGTCGTGCATCATCATCAGTGTAATCATTATTGTCATATATCATCATTGCCATTCAACATCATCAGTGTCATCATCATCATTGTCATGCATCATCATCAGTGTCATCATCATCATTGTCATGCATCATCATCAGTTTCATCATTATTGCCATGCATCATCATCAGTGTCATCATTTTTGTTCATGCATCATCAGTGTTATCATCATAAATGTCATATAATTGCTTTGTTTGTTTATCCTTCAGATGATATACCTATACCAACAACGACACCATCATCAACACCATCATCAACACCATCATCAACACCATCAGCACCACCATCAACATCATCCCTTTCAACTATGGCACCATCAACACCAACAGAAACACCTACCATAACAACTACAACTTCTCCTCCTACTACTACCTCTTCAAGTATCTCCTCCCCTATCACTCAACCACACCACCACACTACCACTCCTGCACCTACAACTAAGCCGTCAACTACTAGATCCACATTACACACCCCAGAAACAACCAAGAAAGTTCCAGATGTAACGGAGAAGAAAACAACACCTATTTCTGAGAGACCATCTGAGAGAACTCCCATGACAACTGAGAAAATTTTGACAACCACTGAGAGTAAAGCTGCCGGAGATAAAGGTGCCCGGCGGGATGATAATGGTAATGATAGTGGTAGTAGTACTCTTATGATCGCAGCTATTGGTGCTGTTGCTGCCATCACCTGCGTGGTCATTATCTGTGTGTTTGTTTGGTTTGTTTTAAAGAGAAGACAAAATGGGTAAGTATTCATTATTGTACTAAATGAGAATAATATGGGAATAGAGTACTAAAGTGTGACGTCACAAACATTTTTGGCTTTAACACTTATTGGTTGCCAATTTCGATGGACAATCAAAAAAGATCTTCACACTCCAAATGTGACAAGAATCGGTTAAATAGCAGCTGAGATATGGCCACTTGAATATATAATTTCCCCATACAAATCACTGTAATTTATGCTCTGTTCCAAATGTTTGTGTGATTGCCTATCAAAATTCAGAACCAAAAATATGATATAGTGAAAATAATTTTTTATGACGTCATCACTTAAGTACTCTATAGATCTATATATATATATATATATATATATATATATATATATATATATATAAATTACTGAGTGTGTAAATGAATGGGAGAAATTATTGATTTCATTGACATCATGAATGAAAATGATAAAAGCATATGCAAATATGGCTAAATGTATGCATGCATTATATTATGCAAGCTGACAAATAAACAAATAAATAATCAAATAAATAGAGAAATGAATAAACAGATGAAAAATGAATGAATGGGCAAAGGAACAAAATTGAAAGGTTAAAAGGAATGGATGAATTGAATAATGGATGGATAAATAAAACAATGATAGATTTATGAATAAGTGCAGGAAAGGGATTTCATGAATTTATGGAAGAATGAATGAAAAGATGGATGGATAGATGAATGAATGGATAGATGAATAAATGGATGGATGGATGAACAAATGAATGATTGAATGGATGGATGGATGGATAGATGAATGAATGAATGAAATAGATGGTTATAATGGTATTCTCAATAACCATACAACAAAATGTTTTCAGGGACGACAAGGCTTTCAGTTCCGGTATGACAGGTAATTCATTTTGTAACACCGTAAAAAAAGTGTTGACTTAACTTTACTGATGTTTCAAGTTTTTTACTTGGGCTATAAAGCTCAAAACATCAGTATAAAGTTAAGTCAACATTTTTTATGGTGTTACAAATTTCATTATATTACCTATACTAACACTGACGCAGCCTATACTTGTTTACTTGCTAGTTTCCATTCCTAAAGTAAGTCTCTTACGTTCCCATGCTTCTACTAATCATGTCTTGTCTTTTCTTTACAGTGATAACAAATTCTACTGGCCCTGTAAGTACTTCAACATCTATTATATAATTTTAATAATTCCATCTCTCATTTCTCAATTCTCAATTCTCACAAAAGCATTGCTTTCATTTCCCTGTTAGTTATAACTTTTTGTGCCCCAAAACATCTTCTTATAAATGAATATTTGAGATGCAATGTTGCTGCTTAATTAGTTTGTCTGGAATATGTTCTTGTATTGATTCACTGCTATTTATGTTGATGCAATTTAAGAACAATACCTTGTCTGGTAATGCTGTGTACTGTGAACCGACTGACCAACATCCACACTTTCCTAAACAACTTCCACGTCTAGGTGAGTTAATATACCTGCATGCACCCATTGTAACCACACCTATACCCCACTAGAGATGATGGTGATGATGACAGTGATAACAATTACTGATACGATGATTATGATGATGATGAAAGTGGTAATGAATAAAATGATGATAGTAAAGAAGATGATGATGGTGATTATGATGTTGTTGTTGATGATGATGATGATGATGATGATGATGATGACACTTATAAAAATGATGATAGTAAAGGTGGCAAAGATGATGATGATTGTGATAATGATGATGATGATGATAATTGAAATATTAATGATGGATCTCATGGTGGTAGTGAAGATAACGATGATAATGTAAAATATGATGGTGATGATCAATAAACAGTTTCTCTTCAAGTTCTAAAATCAATCAATATCCATTCAGGTAATCCAGTTTATGCAAAAGCCATGACCCATGGTAACCAAGGCAACAGCAAAAACAGTGTCCCTTTATTCAAAATGAAAACTTACAAGGATACCAATCACTATGACAACCATGTAACCGTCGACGATGAGGAATATGCATGTCCTGATTACCAGTCAAAACCAAATAACCAGAAAAATCATGAAAATCAGGATTATGTATACTCCGAACCTGAAAAACCCATCTATGAAGAGTTGCCGAATAATAGTGTCAGAGAGTCCATGTACCAGCCACTGATAAGAGACAGTCAAATACAGGTACAGTAATGATGATGATGATGATGGTTCAATGATGATGTTGATGTTGATGATGATATCTATTATGGTAATGATGATGATGTTGATGATGATTATGGTAAGGATGATGATTTTGGTGATGATGATTATGATTATAGTGGTGATGATGATGATGATGATTATTATTATTGTGATGGCGATTATGATAGTGATATCATGGTGATGATTATGGTTCTGAACCATAATAATAATTGACAATGATAATGATGGTGGTTATGATGATGGTCGTGATGATGATGATGATTATGATGGTAATGATGATGATGATGATTATGATGATGGTGACGATGGTGATGGTCATCGCCCAGAACTTGCAGAACTTGTCGCAGGCTTGATTAGCATCCTTAACGTGTGATGATAGTTATTGACATAAATTCAACTATTTTTCAAGGATAATATCACGGAAACCCCAGAATACGTAACGCTCGTCAATGACGACCAGAGTAACAATACTTATAGCCGAACTATTCCCGAGTACTTGACGATACTTCCCGATCAACCTGCCAGCCAATCACCGGCATCGCCCGAGTATGATTACGCAGTACCCGAAGATCAAAGGACTACGACTCTAAAGAGATTGGAAAAGAAGGGGCTGTCACAGCCGAGGGGAAATGGTCCCAGTGATATTTCCGTCCAAGCCCTTGTCTATGATATGCTTGAGGCACCTGATTCGTATGTTGAAAATGAGTATCTTGCTCCAGTCGATGGAAAGGGTTCATTTACTTAGGTGACCATGTTTGATTATGATAGTTATAATGATGGTGATGATTATGACGATGATGATAATTATATGATGATGGTGATAAAGATGGCGATGATGGCTGCCATATGGACGATAAAAATGATGGTGATGATAAGAATGATAGAAATGTTGTTGATAATGATGATGATGGTGGTGATGACGACAATGATAATTATATGATGATGGTGATAAAGATGGCGATGATGGCTGCCATATGGACGATAAAAATGATGGTGATGATAAGAATGATAGAAATGTTGTTGATAATGATGATGATGGTGGTGATGACGACAATGATAATTATATGATGGTGGTGGTGATAAAGATGGCGATGATGGCTGCCATATGGACGATACAAATGATGGTGATGATAAGAATGATAGAAATGTTGTTGATGATGATGATGATGGTGGTGATGACGACAATGATAATAACTGCTGTTAAAATTATCACGAATGATAATGATGGTTGTTGTGATAGGCCTGTCATGGGCCCAATACCCGCCTAATCTCGCAGCAAGATTAGGCAGGATTAAGCGAGATTTGGACCAATAACAGGCCTTTGTGATGATGATGGTTGTGGTGATGATAATGATGTTTGTGATGATGATGATGATGATGGTGGTGGTGATATTAGATTCTGCACATGTGAGATGCGTCATTTGAACTAGGCATCAACCTGTTCATTGGCAACCTCGAAACTGGAAAAATTATTTATAAATAAGAGACAACAAAGTGACGTTATGTTCTTTGTTTAATCATCAGGATAATTATATATTACATAAATAATTATTTTCTGTTGTGGAATTATTCAATAATTGCTAGAGCATTTGCACTACAACGATAAATGGACAGTAATTTATAAATCCTGTGCTAGAAAACCTATTATTTCAGTTTACAGTGCGACTACTGAAACCGGGGCCACCCAGACAAATTTCAAAATATATATATTTTTTAGATCAAACAAAAAATTGTAGAAAATGATTAGCATTTTAAGCAAAAAAAATCAAACATCTGTAGAGATTCTATTATTCATATTCTCAATCGTGATTGGATAATTATGTTTTGGTGGCCCCGGTTTCAGTAGTCGCACTGTAATTGACAATAGATGAAGTTTAGTGAGACTACACTAGTAAATCCATCTACTTTAATTTCGAAATTCCACTGATGAAACTTAGCGCGACTATTGTTTTATGAATTTAGTACTTACAACCATCCAAACAGTAATCGTTTTTCTTTGAACTATAATAATATTCTTATGTACATAGCAAATAACTACAAAGCTTATGACAATATCAATAAATTATTTTTGGAAATATTTGTAGAGGAATTTATAAGAATAAAATTCAATAATAATAAATCGTGTTGGTGCTAAATGCCTTGGCCTGCGTGAGGTCTTTCTCGAAACCCTAAAGACCGCCAGCAAGGCAACGAAACGTCTTGTCTTTATTTTTGAATTTACTATTGGGCATCGTATGCCATTTATGTCGTAAAATAAAACGAGTAAACCTTCCATGTATCAATCAAACGAAATGAAGCTACTGCAGTTTTAACGAGTGCAAATACTATATGTCTATGAAATAAAATCGAATTGCTACTGTGGAACAGATTGAAACAATATAAAAGATAAGATAAATGGAAACTAGCGAGTAAACTAGTATAGGCTGCGTCGGTGTTTGATATAAACGATAGGTAATATAATGAAATTTGTAACACCTTAAAAAATAGAAACTAGCGAGTAAACTAGTATAAGCTGCGTCGGTGTTTGATATAAACGATAGGTAATATAATGAAATTTGTAACACCGTAAAAAATGTTGACTTAACTTTACTGACGTTTCGAGCTTTAGCCCTTCGTCGAAGTAAAAGAGGTTGACTTATCTTTACTGACGTTTCGGGCTTTCACTTACCCTTTTACTCTGACGAAGGGCTAAAGCTAACATTAATTAAGTTAATATGTTACAAATGTCATTATATTACCTATCGTACAATATATAAGAGCTATATAATTTGTCCAATCATCTTTGATCTACCACGGCTTCAAGGTTTTCATACAAAGGCTGTTCATCATTATCATCATTCCTGTCTATCATATTACCATAGAAAGCCTCCTCTTGTCCAGTTCTCTCTTCCCCGTCAAAATCCACAGGGTCTGGGTTCGAGTCGTCAGTGACGTCATTTGACATTTCTGCGATGTTGGTGTACAGTGGTTGCAAAGATGACGGGCTATTGTCCTCGCTATGTCGTATGTCTCTTTGGTTTGGTCTTTCTGCCATGCCCTTTCTAGACGCATTGATGTTTTGTTGACTTTTTGTTGGTTTTTCTGATAGGCCAGGATTTGCTCGAGTGTCTGGTCTAGTTTTCTGGTGGTTTAATTGAGAGCCACTCCCCAAATCATTAATAGGCGGCTTTCTGGTTAATGTTTGTGGATTCACGGGTTGCCCAGTTTTGCGATTTCTCGGGCTTCCAGGATTAGCCCTTCCAGTCAGAGAAGCACTAAGTTTTGATTGGGTGGTATCAATTCCTGGACTTTTTCTGGAATTACTTCTTTGCTGTCCACCTTTGTAAGCACGCTGCTGAGCTGGACTGAAACGAAGGATCTCTGGTGGTGGCTTTGGATGTTCAGCTACTGAATATAGCTCATCATCAGCTTCGTGTTCTCCGGCATTTCCTTGAGATTTTTGTCTCGGAAATTCTGGATCCGCCAACGTTCTGGTTCCAGACAGGTTTTTCACTCTCTTTTTCGGCGATTGTTGACCAGAATGCCAGCTTTTCCTTTCCTTTAGTTTATCCCTTAACTCCCTCGCTTGGGATTCTGGGGTATAGACGTAAGTGTAATCGACGTCATCATCACCATGGTTACTAGGTGGTGCGAGTCTATTAAAGTTTGTGCTGTGTTGTAGAAATTCTTTGGAAATAGGTGGGATTTCGTAATCTGTTTCTTCAGCAAAATCGTCAGCTATTACAGGAATATCGTAGACTTTGTCGTGGTGACCTTCCATTGCCTCGTAAGTCGGCTGCCCTTCGGAAAACCCCGTTTCCATAGCTTCATAGTTCGGTTGCTCTTCGGAAAAACCCGTTTCCATAGCTTCATAGTTCGGCTGCTCTTCGGAAAAACCGCTTTTCATTGCTTCATAGTTCGGCTGCTCTTCGAAAAATTCTGATCCCATTGCTTCATAGTTCGGCTGCTCTTCGGAAGTTTGTTCGTCGAAAATTCTGGATTTTTTACACTCATCAACTGTTTCATAGAAGTCTACTTCCAAAGATTGATTTTCAATTCCAGTAATTGAACCTGTTTTTCCTGTTTTAGGATGAGGTCTGTTCCGTTCTCGTGGAACAGCTTTGGTATCCATAATTTCATAGGTATCCTCTTCGTCGCTTTGCATGTTTAAGACTGCATCTTTAGCTGCTAGACCGTGCTTTGGTTTGTTTGAAATGCGTGGAGTGGATTGAGCTGATGAATGACGTTGAATGAGTTGCTTGGAATCGTTGTCTGTGAAATCATCTTCGCTTGTGATGGAAGAGACTCTTTGTAATGAGGATGGGATGATTGGGCGAATCTGAAAAGATAAACAAACATCAAGAAAGAAGAACAAGGAACATGTATGGAGCCCTGGGGGAGGATGGGGTGGGGCACTTGACCTAACTTGCAATGATAGAGACCTTTTAACACCTTGCGGGATAATTCACATGTCTCTATCATTGCAAGCTCAACGTTAGTCTCGCTTCGGTGTAAAGACCCAGCTACCGTTCAAGATGGCGCAGGGAATTATGAAGGGGATTATTGTGAAATTTCTTTGGCACGTCATTACGGAACAAAAGCAACCATCACCGATTCTTCAGAAAAAATTATAATCTTACCCCCGGGTAAGTGGTATCCAAGTGGTAGGGGTGATCGGCGTACCCTTCAGGGTTAAAATATTTCCTGTGCGTACCTTTTAGGGTCCTTTTAGAGTTTTGGCTCAAAAATCAGTTGTTAGGGTCATTTTTACTCTGCTTTATTTGTATCTGTGTGTACCTTTTAGGGGTCATTTTCAAAACCTCTGCCGATCACCCCTACCACTTGGACAAAGGGAGTATCCCCCCCGGATCTTACCTCTGATTCCACTAATCTAATAGGTCGATAATACGTGTTTCTTTTGCCGTCATGTCGGCTATCATCTTCACTGCTATGTTCTGGACATGTTAAGGTTTTGTTTGTGTTGCTTTTATCTCCTAAAACAAGTAGATGAGTCAGTAAAAGAAATTAAACCCTTGTGTACAAGAAAACGTTCTGTTGGGGAAGGGGATGTTAAGGTTGTAAGCAACGAATTTTGAGTAAGAGGGAGGGGAGCGATGGGCCGGGAGCGTGTGCCTTACCCACTACCGTCAGAAATCGGTCGATACAACTGAAAATGTTGAGTAAATCGTTGCATTCAGGATGACACTTTATGGTGAGTAAACATACAGATGTACCATTGAGTAAAATGTACTCAATATATTCAATTCAATTCAATTCGATTCGATTCGATTCGATTCGATTCGATTCGATTCGATTCGATTCAATTCGATTCATCTTTATTCACTACATATTTTTACAATTTTATTTAACAATAGTTAATTGAAACAGATGCAATAGTAGTAGCTAACTGTAATAGCCAGAGGCTAGACTTGACAGTTAGCTTGTGTTGAGTAAAACCTTACTTTTACACCACAATTTGTTGTTGCACTGGGAAAGGGATGGGAGAAGTGTGACCTACCTACTAGTACCATAAGCTCTGTATCACAGTTGCATTTCTAAAGTAACAAAAAATATAATTTTAATGTGAAAAAAGATTTCTAAACTGGTCATAAATCATGAAAATGTGAACGTTTGTTTACCTGGGTAGGTAATTCAGTATCGAAGAACGCTGTGAAAACAAAGTAAGGTATGAAGAAAGGTTAATAATAATTAAATTAATAACACTTATAGACTAATCAATCAAACGCAATTAACCATAATTAATCTTACCAGGAGTTTTCTGGTTGGAGCTTGCAACTTTTCTGCAAAAAAGTACACGAACTTAATGAATACATCACCCAGTCGTTGATTGATTGATTGGTTCATTCATTCATTTATTCAATTATCTATCCATCCATTCCTTCATTCATCTAATTCACTAATTCCTCCATTCAGTGAATCAGTAAATAAGTCAGTAAGTCGTCAGCCTGTTTCTTACCTTCTGTTTCTTCTACAAGCCAAGGAGATGGCCAAAGCAAGAACAGCGACCAACACAACACCTCCACCTATAGCTAACCCAAGATATAACCAATCACAGAATACTCCTGTACCACGTGTACAACGAGTCATCTGATTGGACGTTGTTGTACCAATAGGAATCACCATTATACTTGAAGATGCTATAGCAACAGTTGCCCTGGTTGGTGAAATTTTCGTAGGGTTGACAGGAATCTGAAATTTCGTTCACAGAACATGAATATATATATAACGTACAGCGCTATTCGTTTCATTACGTGTTGGTACTTTTTAGATATTGGTAGACTGCGTGGTGGCTCTTGGGTATTGGGGTGCATGAAGGGAAAAGGGAGGGGGAGAGGACGAAGAGGACGTTTATATTACGCATACGCTACGCTGTGCTACGTTAGATTGAAACTCGCTCTAAGTTAACGTTTATGTATACTCTATTATCACAATAACCATAATGCCTTCTGTTTTTTGGGGGGGGGGGGGGGGGGTAGCTATTGTAATTCAAATCAAACCAAACAAATTTGAATTACAATTTAGCTACTCCCCAAAACCAGCAGGCATTGTGGTTTTGTGAAAGTAGATAATAAAATACTGATTAATATGAAATTATACACAATTCTGACACGTATCATTACATTATACTTACGTACGCTATGAATTGCTTTTTATACGTTACCTTAGAAACATATATTGCAACTCACCACATTAGATGTAGAAGGTGAACTTGTAGAGGTTGGACTTGTAGAGGTTGGACTTGTAGAGATTGGACTTGTAGAGGTTGGACTTGTAGAGGTTGGACTTAAAGAATCTCTCAAAATATCTACAAAAAGATAGGCACATATTAAACAAAATAAAGCGCGCGCGTGGGGACTGGCAGAACACGAGAAAATAGAAAATAATATTTCAAGGCCCACTTACATTAGCAATTTTGTCGCGCACTATGAGCGGTGATTTCAATTGCACTTTTAACGCAGCTTTGTCGCCGCTACTTCAAATATGCTCGATATTTAGGCGACAGATAATCTCAGTGAGTATAAAATCGTGGTTTGCAAACATTCCCAGGACAGGAGAGTGAATAGACCGAACCAAGGTTATTGCCGCCATCTTGCAAGGGGTGCAAAACTACTGGGGCGAGTAGAGAATGTATGTGATTTTGGACCACTTTGAACGTACGTATTGTTCTTCCAATTCATTGGATTTTCAAAGTTAAAATTGTCTATCAAAGTTTTTGCATTTGTTTATAACATATCCAAAAATTAGCGCTGGGAAACGAGCTACAGGCTCTGTAATCAATATTTTAGATCTACATACAAACACTTTGTTTCAGCGATATAGAATTACACAGTAAATATAGGGAGATTTGAAATCGCCGTTTACATACGTCTCACATAATTTAACAACCTTAGTTTGATCTCAGGTATAGCCATGCATAGTATCTTTGATATAAAATGTTTATATTGAACATTCGGCAATTTCCAGTGGAGTTATATAAGTTCAAAGTTACATACATTTACTGCTCGCCCCAGTAGTTCTGCACCCCCTACAAGATGGCGGCAATAACCTTGGATCGCGGTCTATTCAACAAAATAAACGGCAGCCATGCTGGTGATCTTGTAGACTGCGAACAGTCCCTTCTTTTTTCTCCGGATTCCGAGGAAAACGAGAGAGAAATGAGCCGAATAAAACACGGACAAGCGGGGATTGTGGGCGAAAAATCCCCGTGACTGGTGGTCCTTTTGCTCAATTCGCTCTCCTGGGAATGGTTGCAAACCAAGAATTGCACTAAATTTGGACCATGTTCAAAGTTAGGGCGACAAAGCTGCGATATTTGAATCGCCATAAAAATCGCTGGTCATATCACGTGACAATATTGCTAGTATAATTGTTTTCTTAAATTTTCTAGAAAATACAGTTCGTACTCACAATGAACATCCCCTTGAACTTTAAACATCAAACAGTGAGTCTGTGATTGACATGTGAACTGTACCATAACAATACGACCAGCATATTGTTGGTGATCCTCACCTGACCACTGTGCAAAGAAAAACGATTATCAGGATGATATTGATGATGGCTAGTTAATTAAGTACAGTAGGTCAAGATATTGGAGATGATGACGATGAAAATGTAAGTAATGCTGATGATGATAAAGATGATGGTGATGTTGAAAATAATGGTTATGGTGATAGTCTTGATGGTGTGGTAGTGATGATGATGATTGTGATATGATATATAATAACGATATTGGCAATGTTGATGAACATAATGCAACCTCGTTCCCAGGGCCCTCTCCCTTCGCTTTTAAAAGCGAAGGGAGAGGGCCCTGGGAACGAGGTTGGAACATAATGATCATAATATGATGATCATGATGCCAAAAGAAATAATTTCTCAACAATAATGAAGGAATCACAACACCAACCTTAAAGACGTTGCCATCTATACTAAACACCGTTGTGTTACTAACACTGCCATTATGCCACGCTCCTTTCTCTAGGAACTGACCACGCTCATTCATAACCGGACAAACCGGTTTGGGTGAGGATGAAGTCCATGTTGTATTCATCGATCCCGGTTGGCTTAGATCGAGGAAGACAAGAGGAGAGTCTGGCTTGTTGGATAATAAGTAATTGCACTTTGCTGAAATAATTCAGAACGAATAGAATATTATGTAATTATATATTCCAAGAAGAAATATTTTGATCAATCAATCAATCGTCAAATCAATCAATCAATCAGTCAATCAATCAATCAGTCAATCAATCAATCAATCAGTCAATCATTCAGTCAGTCGATCAATCAATCAGTTGATCGATCTATCAACCAATCACTGCATTCATGAAATCAATCAGTCAGTCAGTTGATCGATCATTCATTCAATCAATCAGTCAATCCATCCATCTTTTAATGAACCAATTAATCAGTCAGACAGTCAGTCATTCAATCAATCAGTCAATCAATCCATAATTTAATCAACCAACCATGCAATCAGTCAGTCATCCAATCAGTCATTTAATTATTCATTCAATTAATCTATCTGCAATCAACCAATAAATCATTCAATCAATCACTGCAATCAATCAATCAATCAATCAATCAATCAATCAATCAATCAATCAGTCAATTAATCAATCAATCAATCAATCAGTCAATTAATCAAACAATTAAGCCATTATCTATCGAAACTAAAAGTAAGACTATCGATTCCATAACTGCATGCCAGTCATTAACGGGCCATTAACCGCAACTGAATATGGACATCTCGTGATAATTCTCAAACCCTTCTTTCCATTTGACCCCTGACATATCGATTAAGCAATAGCGAAATTCTCGCTTATTTAAAAAACTACTGAGTCATGAATCAAGATGAGAAGTAATAACCAAATAAAAAGAAACAAACAAAAATAGAAACATACAATACAATAAAACAATAATAGAGACCAGCAAGGTGTTTCAGTCTTGACAGGAAAAGTGTCAAATTTAGCAGTTAACAATTATAATAAAAAATAATAACTCATTATTAAAAATTAATTTTAAATGATTTTATATTGCAAAGGACAACTATCAATTATATTTGTAAAATGTTCCATTAAGGAAAACACAATAGAAAGCCAAGGAATGAAATGCAACGAAAGCATTAAATATAATTCTATATAATCTACGAAGTGCTAAATGTATTAGAGCTACTCTAGTGATACTACTCCAATAAAAAAAACCACTCTATTTCTATATATCATAATATCATATTCATACCGTAATTTGTCCTGAGAGCGACGTTGTCGATACACGAAGAGCCGACGTAATCAATTTGTGCGACGAAAGTCGACGAACTCTGCTGACATTGACAATAGCAAGCATCCGGAGAGTTTTTATGAAGAGATGCGTTCTTGATTGAGCAAGTATTCATCGTACAATTAGAAAAAACTTTGAAGACATCAGAAGAATTAACAACACGGGTTATAACAACTTTAGTGGCATGTACTTGATTGGCAAACATAAATGAAGTTAAAATGATGACGATGAAAATTCTAGTGTCGAAAATCAACGGAGACATTTTGAACTTTGGATATGATAAAAGGTTTTCGATTCGTTTTGTTGAGTTACAAGGTGAATATTGTGCAATGGTCGACCTCGTCTAGATTGTTGTCCTTTTCCACCGGCAAAAACCGTGTCAGGTCCTATCGAAACTTGATATGTCGTAAATTGATCTACGTAACAATGGACGTGTAATTGTGTAAGTATGTACCTAAGTATGTCTTGTAATGTTTATAAAAAGAATAACAATGACCGTTACCCACCGGGCTTTCACTTTCAATAAAAAGGTATTCACCACAAACTGAAGTGGGGTGGAGTTGTAGTTAGCAAATTATTGGACTGCAACGCAGTGGTTTACTGATGTGTTCCAAGAGCTTCTGACGTAAGGTGCACCCAATCAGTAAAAAGAAGACGAAATGTATTTTGTAAATCGGCAGTGGTCACAATCATTGTTTATGGTTTAAGTACGTGAAATGTTTTAGTACGTGAAATTCAAAATTAAAGCAAACCGTGAACAAACAAATAAAAAAATTAACAAACAAACAAACAAATAAAACAAGCAAGCGAACAAGCAGGCAAACAAACAAAACAAATATTTGGTTTCCTCAATGCTAGCACTATCAAGGCTCCGAACATACTTTGCTATGAAAACGTTGTTCTATGTTTTTTTTGTGCGTTCTAGTTTACGTATCGCTTGAATAGCAAACTTGCTGGGTGAGCTGGCTATTATTATAACAGCTTTCATTCGTATGCTGGTTTAGACGTATTTGGATCAGCTAGGACGAAACATTGAACCCACTGAATCGGGAAGTACTAAACATAGGGGCACGTAATTCCATACGATGACAAAAGCTGCATTCTATTTTAATACACTCAGGCTATATGTTAAACATTGTTTTACTGTTCTTCTTAAACCCTTAAAATAAGGTATTAGTAGATCGATTAATTTTTATAAAACTGTGACACACATTTATGAGCCCACTGTAGCTAGCATAATATAGTACTATTCTAAGGACTAAGAATAAAAGCGAGTATTTACATAACAATAGATATCCCATCATGCACCTTCTTGTATATATTAGCCCGTGTCTTTGTGTAATTCTCATCGACGACGCCGGCTAGCTAGTTGCGAGTACCCACCCACCCACCCTGGTACATGACGCGTTGCGAGTCCTTTTTCCCCGCACGCGAGTATTCCGCTGTCCACTACCATGGACAGCTTCCCATTTTCATGCATTCCATATCTTAATATGAATGCTCGCGTGTATTATTGGTGCGTGAATGTATTACTATTAATTAATTAGTACTTTCGATTTTGCTTTCAATAGTTTCATACTATTGTTTCGATAAAATTTCTTGTTACTTAGCTTTATAAAAACAATAGAGCTATCCTTTCAATAATAATCGTTATTCTATATATTTCGCATATTTAATTTTTAGATCAAATAGTTTCAGGGCATGATGCTTTAACTTGAGAATGAATTTAGAATTTAGAAACATAATTTAAAAATTATCATTTATTTTTTTCACTTTGTACAAATTGAAATTGAATTTTGAGAAAATATTCTAAGCCGGAGATACATATTTTCGTCAATTATAAATTAGATAATCGAGTTGAAAGGATGTTCTTTAAATATATTGGTCAGTCGATGAGTGGGTAAAAGGTAAAATTTACTATGTGGGTTCGTGCACCCGAGAGCCTGGGTTCATCCAGCGGTTTCATCCAGCGGGTTTACGACAAACGCAATGAATCCATGCGTGCTACTCGCTCTTAGTCATTTTGACTCGTTCCCAGTCTATGTGTCCTTTATTCGTTAGAGGATCGCTGAAAGTAAGGCTTTTCATTCTCGTGCCCAAACCGTCATCGATAACTTCTTCTTATTCACACTGATACCCTTCAAACATAGGAGACTTTCTGCGCACTACAAGACATGCAAAGTTCGTTGCTATCTTTCCCAGTCTTTATCTTCCTTCTACATTTGAGAATCACCGGGAACAATGCACTGTGAAAATCTTGGTTTGATTCTCGTTCCTTTCACTTTTCCCTCTATTGGATGGGCACTAGATTTGTACCCGGTCTGTTCTCCCTCCGTACGCAAGAGGGACACTGGTAACAAGTGTCATCTATGGGAAACCCTTGGTCTGTTCTTGAGTACACTTGTGGTGACTTTGTCTAGTAGAGACAGGATGGGTGGAGTAAGGGGGTACTCGGTTGGTAACTTTTTCTTGATAATACTAGCCTTGATGTAGTATCTAAAACAGGTATATGTGAGTATACATTAGACAAAGCATAGAAAACGTATGGGAACAAAATCAAAAGTAGCATACACCATTTCCGATAAAGTTTGTCACCCGTGACAAAACGGACATTTCTCAATAACATATTGACAAGTGTAGCAATATCGCCATGAAATCCCTGCGTTCTAATAAAGTATACATAGGTAACCCATAATCCCCTGCGCTACTAGCTTGTAGGCTTTTCACTTCACGGGTGACAAAGTTTCTGGGAAACGGTGTATACTCTATTTATTCATCTTTCCAGTTGAAACTATAGACCCGGCTTATTCAGGCTTATTTAACCGCAGCGATCATCATCATATCAGGGTTGTGACGAGGGATGTTTTCTCGTGATTTTTACACAAAAGTTTCATCCCCAAAACCTCGTACTCATGTATTTTGATCCCTAATCCCACAAAAAAAATATCCAGATCCCGTGATTCATACGTTCCCAATCCCTCTTCTGTGATCACTGATTCCAGCTGATTCGGACTTTGTGATCCCTGATCCCACATCCTTCGTCACGACCCTGTTATATCATACTGAGTTAACTTGTGTTCAAAAGCTTTTATTACCTGAACTCCTCAGCGAACGATCTCGGTATAGTAGCTGACATATAATCACTGTAATCCAAGATATTATGAAGGATGTATAACTGACGATACAGTAAGACAGCAGCCTTGGGAGATATGTATTTCTTAGTGCTTGAAATGATCGCCATTTTTCGCTCCATCATGCGTTCAAGAAATAGCTCCTAGAAAACAAATTAACAATTGAAAAACATTTGAAAATATATTCTTTATATTTTCTTTCATGCACTCATTTAAACGTATTTATATATTCCCTCATTTAATTTCCATATATATACTTACAGTTGATATCGAAGAGTCTAAAATCTTCACCAACCAACAAATATTTAACGTGTTATTCTCAACAGCAAAGTTTAAGGCCTAAAAGATACAAAATATGTCAATTTAAAGCAGGCAAGCAGCTAGCAAGCAGTCAAGCAGCTAGCAAGCAGTCAAGCAGCTAGCAAGCAGGCAAGCAGGCAAGCAGGCAAGCAGGCAAGCAGGCAAGCAGGCAAGCAGGCAAGCAGGCAAGCAGGCAAGCAGGCAAGCAGGCAAGCAGGCAAGCAGGCAAGCAGGCAAGCAGGCAAGCAGGCAAGCAGGCAAGCAGGCAAGCAGGCAAGCAGGCAAGCAGGCAAGCAGGCAAGCAGGCAAGCAGGCAAGCAGGCAAGCAGGCAAGCAGGCAAGCAGGCAAGCAGGCAAGCAGGCAAGCAGGCAAGCAGGCAAGCAGGCAAGCAGGCAAGCAGGCAAGCAGGCAAGCAGGCAGGCAAGCAGGCAAGCAGGCAAGCAGGCAAGCAGGCAAGCAGGCAAGCAGGCAAGAATATAACCAACCTAACAAGCACGCAAATTTACCTGATGTGTCGCTAGTACGATTTCAAACAACAAGGCTGTTGAGCAGTCGGTGATTTCATTAAGTAGCTGATTGGTCTACAAAAGAATATATCAGTTTTTTTAATTACGGTCATGTTTAACATCTAGCATGAGAATGGCCACTACACCGCCATTTTCTTCTTAATCAACAAATTTTTCTTAACAAGGAAATTAGAAAAGACATGCTCATGCAGGTTGAGAAAACCGCACAATTTTTCTGGCGAGGAGTTATTTTTTGGGAAGCAATTTTTATGCGTGCAGAATTCAACAAGGAATTTAAAATTTGATAATTTTATGCCGTTACCTCTTCTTCTCGTTTGACTGATGCAAGGTCTTCAGATGATCCTTTTAGAAGTTGTTGTGCTGCAGGAGATATTTTCGGTTCTGATCGACGTGACTTTGTTGGTGTGGCAAGAATACATTGTAGTAAATCTTTGACAACTTTTCCCCTGAAAAACAGCGCAAAAAAAGGAACAAAGATCAGTTCTTATTCTTTACAATTCAGAACTAACAAACAAACAGATAAATAAATAAATAAATAAATAAATAAATAAATAAATAAATAAATAAATAAATAAATAAATAAACAAACAAATAAACAAATAAATAAAAAATAAATTAAATTATGATTTTGATTTCATTAACTGATTTATTTATTTTATTAATAAATTAAATTCATAAATACACGAACGAGTAAGTAGGCTAATCGACTGCTACCACAACAAACCATTCAACAGCATCGACATCACTCTATTGGTCGAGATAGGAAGCCATTCAAGGGCTTGAAAAAAATTCGAATTCTGATTGGTTGAAACAAAAAGGCGGCAAAATTCCATGTTATGGCGCGCGCGCGTCCTCTTTATAGTAAAATATCTTTCGAGGAGGTTTTACTTACTTGTGTGCTTTTAAAACGTTCAAACGAGACACTAAAACTTCAGTTTCTCTAAACATACAAATTAAACAATCTAGGAGTACAACCACCAAGCTGAAAAGAAAGAAGAAAATAATCAAGAACAGGGATAAAAACATATAGCTTTTTGCATAATATTTTACGTGACCAATAGGGGGAAAAAAAACAAAAAGGGATTTATAAACATGCAACCAAAACATAGACAAACAAATAACATAAAAAAATAAGAAAAAAACATAAAAATTAAGAAAAAAGGTGAAAATTTTTTTTTTTTGCACAATATTTGACGTGACAACAAGAAGGCATTAAAAAATGGAACTAGAAAATCAACAAATAGACAAATAAATAACATAAAAATGCAAGGAAAGGACAAATATTAAGGAAATGGTGCCAAAGACTCGAGTGTTCGCAAAAAGGAACAGAATAAAGAGATTAAAGATCGACTTACTCGAATTCATCTGAACGGTTGTTTCCTCGACGTTTTGACGTTCTTGATGGAGAGTTAGGAAGGTACAACTGTATTTGATCGACAATGAATTGAAATAGTTCTGGGGACTAAACATACATAAAGAATACGCTTACTTAGGGGCCGACCATTTAACTTTTAAATTTCCTGCACGAAGGGCCAAAAACAATTTCGTGCAGACTAAATGGAATAATAATTAAAAAAAATTCCTGCACTATTGTAAGGGGAGAAAAAAATGTTGCAAAGTATAGAAATAAATATCCTGCAGAGCATTGAGAAGGAAAAAAATATCCTGTCCACCAAGAAAAATGCCCTTGCTGATCAGAAATCAACCCCCTCCCCCCTTGAAAGTTAAATGGTCGGCCCCTTACATACTATTTATAATGGTTAAACATGTTTAATATCTTCACCATCATAATTATTATCATTATTTAATAGTATCATTGTCGTTATTAACAGTGCCATCAAAATAGATTTTTTACCGATTTTGTTCACTGATCATTTTAAAACGGATTCAAGTTGAGGCTGGAGTGGATAAAATACTGTGAATGTATAGGTTCATCCAGTCCAGCCTCAACTTGAATCTATTGTTACTTGATCAGTCATGCGAATTTTGGAAAGGTCTCTGTTAATTAACCATGACCAGATCATCATGATTATTGTCATCACCATCATTGATCATCATCACCATCATGGCTATCATCATCATCATCATTATTATAATCATCATCATCATTTTCATTGTCGTCTCTATCATCATCATCAACATCATCGTTATTATTATAATCATTATCTCCATCATCATTATCATCATCGTCTCCATCATCATCATCATCATTATTATAATCATTATAATCATTATCTTCATCATCATATCATCATTATCTCCATCATCACCATCATCATCACTGGCATTATTTATTTTACCTTCCAGAAGTATTTCTTTAAAGAGAAGCTTTTCTGAGCTGCCGTTAGCAGTTCATTTACAAGTACAAATGTTTTCTCTATTCTGTGAGAATGCAGAATTTCTGCTTTGAGCTGGTTGAATAATGTCAACAACTGAGAACTGAGAGGGAAGGCAAAAGAATGAGTCATTTATCACTTTATTCATTATTTTTTTCATTTTTCATTTATCAGTTCATTCATTTTTCATTCATTTATTCAGGAATTTGTCTAGTTTTAGTTATTCATATATATATTTATGCATTCAATTGCCTGCTTGCTCATTCAGTTGTTTATTCATTTGTTGCATAATTAATTCTCTTTTTAAATCCTCTATCTCTATTATATATTCACTCAATGAAAATTCCATCTAGTCCTTGCACATCACTAGGGTTCCCGAGTAGCTCAGTGGTTAGAGCGTCTTGCTGAATGCTGGTAATCAGAAAGATGAGGGTTCGATTTTGTCAGGAACGTAGGATCTGATTACGAGAATTTCCCCTAATATAGAAGCTTGGCCTACTTCTTTACAGCAGGGCTCAAAATGGCTGCTTGTCAATGGCCAAATATAGTGTTTGACAGTCAAAAATAATGAACTACCAAATAAAATGAAATTGTTAAAAATTATTGCAATTAAAATTTCTGGAAATCATATTTCACTTTTTCTTCATCTGGAGATTGTTCAGAGTTCCTGTTCACAAATTAATCTCCTTCAAACAAAAATATTACTGGTTGAAAGGGCGCCCCTCAACTGAAGTTCTTTATGTATGGCATTTTATCCTATAATTTAGAGATCTGCTTTATGACATGTACCAGCTGCCATATAAACCTGTGTTGACATTAACCATCAAAGTTTACTCACTTATCCACTTTTGAGCCAGATGTTGACCTCTTCTCTCCATAATGCAAGGTAGCTTTCTACAGGTAAAGTAAACTCTAATTAGTGTATTAATATAGGCATAAGAGGAGAATGGGGAAGATGTGCCTATATTATAAAAAAAACTTATTTGTAGTATAGATGTGAATATAGCCATATTTTACATAATTTCTTGAACACATTTCTTATAACTAAAGCAATTTAAACAATAGCACAAGGAAGCCCCCGTCCATCCCCCCCCCCTCCAAAAAAAAAACATTTCAGAGTTTCAATAGTATTTTTACTCATGAGCTTTGCAGAACAAGTGCAATTCTCTAGCAACTGAGCTATAAAGCCACATATTTGTTTTGCAATAATATATATTATTCCCAGTTGTTATCTTGTTATCTTACCATTATACAGTTTTTCCATGTGCTTTTCACCATCTTAAACATTGGGGAGCCTTGTTCCAATATATACAAATGCAGTTCTTCCGTAACTCCTCTACTTTCTTCATCAACACTTTCTTCTTTGAAGGATTCAACCACATACTCAGCGTCATCAACACTTTTAGACTTTGTTGTGTGTGAATATGAAGCCCTTCGTCTTTCAAGATGATCATTATAAGATGAAGAAATATCTGTTCTATCGGAAAGAGCATCATTTGATAAATCATCTCTATATGACGAGAAGTCTAATTCATTGCTGCTTGAGCTAGAGTTTAAATCCTGACTTTGCTGCCGTTTTCGTCTTGTCTTTCTATGTTGATACGAGTATGAAGCTGTTGTCTCACCAGTTGGTGGAGGAGGTAGTGGACGCCCTCTTACTGGAACAGAGAGATGATTGTCTTTGACAGTTTGCAATGAGGATCCCTGAAGTCTTTCTTGTTCAAGTAGGTGTGGAATACTACCTTCTGAATTGCTCATTTTATTTCTTGTGCTGTTGAGTTTTCTATCCAAGATAACTTGATCTCTTATTGACCTATCAGTATAAGAGCCAGAAGGACTTGGCTGAACTGTCTCATCGAAATCAAGCCTTAGTAAAGCTGATGCTGTTAAGAGTGATGAAGCAAGTCCTTGAGAAGATGCTTCTTGTATTGGTGGGGGAGTCTTATGTGACCGTGGACTTGATGGTGAGGGGGCTAGGGGGGATTTGTATGTTAGTAATATGTGCTGAGCCTTGTTTTTGAGATCACCACCCAGAAACTCTGGTACATCATGAATCTGAAACAAAGAAAAAAAATTATGGTAATGAAGAGGTCAACACTAAGCTTGGTGATAATAATAAAAAAAATATTTATGATACTAATAAAGATGATGATGATGATATCATTATTGTAATATTTAGTCATCACTATCATCATAACTACTATATACAATACTATGCAAATCACTAGAGTGGTCAAATGTCCCGGGGGGGGGGGGGGTACTCTCTTTGTCTAAATGGTAGGGGTGATTGGCGGAGGTTTCTACCCCAACAAAGCAACAAAACAGAGTAAAATGACTCTTACAGGTACGAAATCATGTTACATACCTTATTTTTTGAGCCAGAACCCTAAAAGGTACTCACAGGAAATATTTCTACCCTTAAAGGTACACCTATCACCCCTACCACTTGGACAAAGGGAGTACCCCCCGGGTCAAACGTCCATTTAAAAGTTGGCCTTGAGGATGTGCTTTTTTTGTATCACATGGTACAAAAACTAAACAGAATTTCAAACAAGCATCTTAACACTCCAGTGATTTCGATAGTAAACTTGAAATTGATTTTTGAAAGTGCAATCTTCGTTCCTTAATGTTTATTACAAAATCAATTTCTTAAGAGTAAAGAAATAAATATTGATCAACAGTATTTTATGTAATAAAAAAAAAGAGCGCTTAATTCGCAGGTGCTAAATATAGATAGCAGCGCCACCAAATTATTCACGGTCTTCTAGATTTTTGACACTGAATTGGCTTTTTCAAATTGTAAACTTCACACTTGGTTAATTCAAGCACCGTCGAAATTGATTTCCTTTTCACTCTCGAAAAACACCGCTAGATGCGATGCAAACAAAACAATTAAACACAACCTAGATGCTTCTATTATCATTGTCTCCATAGCGAAACGATAAACTTTGAATCATTATGCTGTTTTTCATGGAAATTTGGCGCGGCTATTTTTTGTCAAAGACCCAATAAAACTGTCAAAGTAAATCCCTAAATCCAAGGACAATATTACAGTATTAAAAAGCATCATTACTTAAACGATTTGAATAAATTATTTCCTTCCTTGGTGATATTCAGACTCTATTAAAAATACAAATAAACTAAAAGCAAAATGCAAATCGATTCCAATTGTAATAATTGCGAAGTTGATGTAAAATGATCAAGGTCATTAATTAACTAAATGAAAAGCTGAAATGATCTTCACGATATCGGTTTAATATTTCACTACATTATTTGTTCTTTCGCTGACAGGTGGATAGACTAAAACTAAGTTTATGTTTTATTCAAAAAATCCGTTTATTAATCTAAAAGCACTTGACAGAGAACACCAAGGAAACGAGGTACAAACAACGCTCAAAAAGAGCATGTTTCAAAGCAGAAGAACGGGCTTCATTTTTACGATAAAAAAGTTATAAAATTCGGATTATTTTGGCCAAAGGAAATGGAGCCATGGAAGATTTTATAAAAGATGATAATTCTAGGTGATAAAGTTGTAACAATAAGTAGGATTTACGCCTGTATAATTACGTTTTACGGTAAAATAAGGTAAATAGTAGCGTTGCATCGAAAAGTTGTTTTGAGAGCTGATATTATCACAGCTAGTCTAAACAAATTCTCACACTTTTGCGTCCATATTTTCCATCGCAAATATTCAAATATTTGTATTAATAAAAACTACATATATTTACCCCAATTAGTGGTATAAAATCTACCAAAGAAAGTAAGTAAAGTTAATGAAAGAGTTTTGCGTGAAAAGCTCAAGCAAGAGCCTCTCAAGTCGATGACAAGAATAGATAGCTCTGACAGTTTTAAAACAAACACCATACTTACTATTTCGATGTCTGTCACAGAAGCAAGATCGACAACGATACGAACATCCTTTGCAAGTTTCGGTGGATTTTCTGTGATATATAGTCGATCATCACCCAAAACGACAAATTTGAAAGCCTTGTTAAATCCATTAGCAACAATAACACACGGCTCAATCGCACGAATTCTTTCGTAGCGATCCTGAGACAAAACTCGCCTCAGAAAGCTGAAGACTTTTTGGTGTCTTTGCTGGCCTTCATCCATTCTGTAATCCTATGTTACGACAGCTCTCCATATCTTAATAAACTTAGAAAACTTTGAGCTAAATTGTTTTAACCACACGCGCTTGTAAATATCATTCCTGATCGAGTATTCCACGTTCGATTTTCAAGTTTGAACAAATGCCCAATGACGTAGAGGAAGTCATTGAACCAATCATCAGGTCCTTGTCATTGTGAAGCTCGAGCTCCACAGGAACCCCAAAAGAGTGAAAAATATTTCTTTTTTTCGGAATGTTTGGCCGAAGGTTCTCATTTAGTTAAAGAGTTTTAATAAATACAGTTATTTGCTAAGCATTTTGCATCGTTAATTCAATATTCTTGTAAACAAATAGTGAAACTAATTTCTTGTTTACCGGCTGTAATTGTTATCAGTGAAGCATAAAGACAATGCAATAACGTCATTATTCTAAATCATCCAAAATGCATTGTATTGTATTGAAAGTGGTCGCTTACGATAGATGGTCGCTTACGAGAACATTAACACAGGAAGCCCAAACCACGTGAACACTGTCCGGACACATGTCAAAACTTATCAAGGAATTACAAAATTAGCGTGATTAAAACACATCCCAACAGAAAACACTGTAAAGTAAGATCTTAAATATATACTTTATTTTTACAATAATTAAACCCTGTTAAAAGTATAGACGTACCACCGTCAATTATCTATATTTTAGTAGACATTTTTTAAGCTGAGCTTTTCGATGATTTATCTGATGTATCTAATAGCATTGAGACTAAGTTTGAGAGCTTTGCTCTAATATTGTCAGAGTGTGATGTTCGCAAGCTCGTGGAGCGATGTGCAAAAAATAGGACTTTGCTCATAAGCCTCCCTTGTCTTTTCTGAACTAATAAGTTTTGAGAGCAAATACAGCATCCAGGCTGTTACTTCCTGTCACTTTATATTGCACTTGAATGAAGCCATGCAGTTCCAGAAGTTGCTTGTATTCCAGACCAGACGTCTCTCTTGCGTCTTTGCCATTAAACACAAGCATTTTGAGATTACCAGTGATTTTGAAAAATGGCCCTGACTGGTCGTCATCAAGAAGAAACTTGCTGATGAGGATACCTCCTCCTATAGTGTTAGAATAATTTCAATAAATAGGCTAGATGTAACAGCGATTTATTCCAACATCATTTTTATCATTGCCATCATGTCATCACAATATTCGTTGTATGTATGTCGTAGTATCCGACATTTTCTTTGTAAAAACCTATAAAAAATACCGGATGCAACCCAGGAGAAATCATAATTGGCATCGTCATCATCATCATCAACAAAATCATCATAATCATCGTAATCATCATCTTTATTATTAGACCTATGCGGTATCTTTTACTTGTAGAATAAAGGAAAAACAAACTTAGTTATTTAATCAACAGCAAGAAGTACCTGATGGTAAACTGTAGAAGATGTTTTTCAAAATGATGTCAACCTTGTCATCGCCCCAGTCATGCAGTATTCTGGTTAGTACATAAAGGTCAGCGGTTGGCAGGTCCCTTAAAGAAGTCTCCCTCTACAAAGGTAACGTTATGTTGGTATGGACACTCTTCCTTTGATGGTCTGAAGTGTGATGAACACTGTACTACTGCAGGTAAATCCAGGACTTGAATATTCATGTCAGGATACCTCCTGCAAGCCGCATAGGCAACATCGCCAGTACCTCCTGATGAAATATAAACCTGATACCTAAATATATAGTTTAATCATCATCGCCATCGTATATCGAGTCATCGATAGATTTGTAAATATAAGTTTTATTCTGTGGGTGTAATATATATAATAATTTCAAAACTAAAGTCACACATGTTCTTGAACCGACTCAGATCAAACGAGGATACCAAAAACGGTGCTCCAGGTCTTGTAAGACTGCTCATTGCCTCAAGAAACTTGATTTTCCTCTCTTCATTGGCGTACAGACATTTAAAGGTATCTTCTGTCTTCTGCCATTGACTCTCACCGTCACGGATGGCGTTAGACAGATTACCAATCAACGGATATAAAGTTTGCTGTCTTTTTTCACAGAACGCAGCGACAATGTTTTTTCAAATGACTGTATACCTATCTCGTTCCGAGCCCACAGTCAACCATCCATGCTCTGCATGGGAACGAGAATTAATGCGGATATATTGAAAATACCTTATACACAAGATTTTGCATTCAAAAGCTTATTTGCGCACGGCGGTTTTTTTTTTTTGCAATTTCGTTACAAACATAGCCTGCGTGGCGGCTCTTGGGGATTGGGGAAGAGAGGGGGAGAGGAGGGGTGCTGGTCCCTTTTCCTTCCCCTTCTCTCCCCAAACCCTAGAGCCGCCACGCAGGCTATTACAAACACCACGGTTCATGATATTTTGGTACTATTTGTTTCACAGATATTTGGCTAGCCTGCGTCACATCCAAACTTTTGTAAGAGTTAAATACCGAGAATGGAGGCAATAAGCCATATAAAGCCAGAGGGCCGTAAGCACTCCCAAAAGATATCAACAATCTGTAAATAATTTATTGCTCATTGTCAATGAATTCCCACAAGGAAATATTAAACAATCGCTTTTCCATTCTATTCAGATGAATGCTAATGAACTTGAATGCTAACGACTTGATGACACTAAAGGCGTTTTTGTTGCAAAATTATCGTCGATTGACTTAGTAGCATAATAGCTTAAAGCTAGCGCGGATACAGCAATGCAGTAGATCTCGGTTCGAATCCTGGCGTTTGTACTCAAAGACCTTTTTTCGACAAAAATCGCTATTAAGTAAATTATTTCTAAGTCAAACTGATGTTTACTAGTAGAGACGAGGGGGATGCAAGTAATTATAAATGCAAGTGCTTTATCTAGATAAAGCACGCTAATAGCGGGGTTTATTTAGATAAAGCACTTGAATTGGATGAGCCGGTTATTATCCTAGATACAACCCTGTGAATAACAAAAGAAAACCGAGTCAAATGTGGATTAATCTCGGTTAAGTCCTGATATGACGCAAGCTAATAATTGGCATACACTGCATAAACTATGTCATACTAAACTGAATACAATCGCAAATTCTACTGTTAACTTTATAGGCGCCGTGACGCTGTGCAGCTTTCTTAGCAACGTCTCGCATAGTTCAGAGCTGGACCCAATTTTCGCAAAAGATATATTTTTTTTACGCTCGCGGTCTTGTAATCTTGTATTGAGAGAGTTGCTTTCTATCGATATTTGACAAAATATTACCGCGTGCTCATTTGACTTCTTCCGATCAAAAATAAAAGTTTTTCCAGCTCTAGACTACGTCTCGCAATGCTTGTAATTGTGGCGTTGCGTGTTAATTACGACACAATTCTCGGATAACGACGTTAAATCACACACTAACCAGTACCGAAGGGACGTAAAAGAACTACCGAGGACGTAACAAACGCTGGCCGTGACTACCTTCAGTGGCTGGCTCATAGACCCAATCGAAATATGGCGTACTTTAATTGTTCTCGACTGTCTAGCCTCGTGTTCACATTGGAAAATAATAGAGTTTTCACATGTATGCGAGGCTGGGCAGTCAAGAAGAATTTTTATTCAAATTGGCCGCCATATTTCGATTCGGTGTACACCTATTTCAATTAACGTTGTCCATCTGGAATGGTTGATCTGAGACCGATAGGAATTGTGGGAGCTCGTTAAACTGCAAATGCACTATTATAATCACACTTGAATATTAATGTTTACTTCTGAAATTCTGTTATCTGTAATTCAGCACCATTAATTCCTGAAGTGTGATTAAAACAATGTATTTGAAATTTAATGAACTTCCACAATTCCTATCGGTCTCAGATCAACCATTCCAGATGGACAACGTTAATTGAAATAGGTGTATACCAACTATTGTAAGCCGCAAGCGGTCCATATACAAATGAATAATTGTAAAGTGCATTGAGACATGAAATCTTTTACATAGCGCCTTAAGAAATCCAGTCAACATTATGATTTTAATTGTATTTATTAGCAAACGATTAGACTATTAAATCTTAATTGTTCAATAGAAAAAAAGTTGAATGTCCTAGTAATCTATAAGTGAAATAAACAAATGACCACTTTCTGATCACTTGTTCCAGAAGACAGATTTTGAAATTTTTATGCAACGTATTACAACATGTTCCCAGTCTCTTAGGAAAAATGACGAGGAATTACCAGTCCCCTTAATCGATTATATTAACCGTGATAACTGTAGAACGTCAAATATATAATTTTTGATATTTTGTTATATTTTAAACAAAGATGAATTAGAGTTCTAATGTACTATCAATGAAACTATTTTCTAAGGAAAAAAACGAAAAAATCTATCAATATCAATCTAGAAATCTGTTAAGTTTATAATGTAGGTTGAAAAGTTGCCTTTAGTGTTTTTCAATGGACTTTTTGTCATTTATTTACGAAGCAGGAGATTGCTGTGGTTTGTCGAGTAGAAATCCACGACCAATCGACGAGGTCTGGCCAGGGCTAACATTGCCAGAGATGCTATTTAGTGTAGCTGCGATACCTCTTCCTCGTCCTTGACTAGCGAGCTTTTCTGATGGTTTAGCAAGAATATGGACCTGCCCAAGTGGTGCTTTATCTTCGTTGTGAGTGTTAGAGGGTGGGGTCATTACCATGTGCTGCATGTCCATTGATGGTTGCTGTACGAAGGGTGCTGTGTAAGGCGTGGTGTGGTTTACTGATGGATCTGGCATGGCTGCATTGGGTACATTAGTAGCATACCCTTGGCCATGTTGTACCATATGGTTGTCATTGCTGTACCCCATGTGATGCTGTGGCATGCCTTGGTCAGGCACCATATGTAGATTGGGTGTATGAGTATTGGGATCCTTGTAGCCAATGCGACGATCATAATCTTTATCCACTTCAACAGCCCATGTTACATTCCTGGTATTCAGCCATAAACCTCCTCCTCCTCTTCGTCCTCCACGGCCACCGCGGTTGCGTCCTCTATAAGGAAGCTCTACACTTCCAGCACCGCCAGCGACAATACGATTATGCTCACTGTAGTCTCTTCCTGCCCTGTTACCACCCCAGTTTGCGACAGGTACTCCTGCAACTTCCAAGGTTCCTCCTAACCCAGACACAGGTCGCTTGCTGCTGATACCTCTTGTTCGTTGTCTCTCTGCTAGTGGTATTGGTTGTGGCATCCTAGCACCAGCAGGGATACAATAACCATGTACTCCTGCCATGTTATGTGGCATACCAAAGAAGGGTGGCATATTAGGTGGGTGTGGCATACCCATGCCGTGGAATCCGGACATTGGGAGTCTGATGCCAAGGAGTTCAGGGGAGATACCATCAGTAATACACCAGCGCATTCTTTGGAGCTTTTCTAGTCTTGAATTCTGAAAAACAGAAAAATAGAAAAATAATGATTTAAAAAATTTAATTATTTATAGTTTCTTAATATAACAAAACGAAAATCAATTTTTTATCATAGGCATCATTGTCATCACCATCATCATGGGCATTATGTGCAGAACCCGGTGATCAGTGTGATAGTAGGCCTTGTGATCTATTGTAATCTAACCAGGTTCTGGGGTAATTGTTTAAATAAAATAGAAAATAAATCAAATTCTTAATAAGATTCTTTTGTCTATAACTTTGGTTTTGATTTCTGCAAACTCAGACATTCCAAAAACGTTTTTTGGATGCTGCTAATTACTCAGCACCTAATTGACCGCAGCCGATACATATTTCACAACAATTGGAATGTACTTTTTTGCAGATACCTGAAAACTGCATTTTTTCATGTTTCATAATGCAAAGTGAAATTTTCCAAGTGCATATATTACCTTGCCATCACACAGATCCAGTAGAGAAAGGTCATTACTAGCCTGAAGGTATTTACTCATAAACAGTTTACCATCAAAGTAATTCCAGGGACACACATACTCCCACGGCACAGGACACCCACACGCATCATTGGCAAAAGCAGCTGCTTGGACACCTTCCATGAAAATGGATGCAAGCTGCACTCCTCTGACTTCAACGCGCATTAGTTTCAGCTGGCTGAGGTTGGCTGGGTTGAACTCTGTGCTTATGTGAGGTGACAATGCTGCTGCCAGGAAAGCATCAACTTCGTGATTAAGAAGAACAGGTTGGCCTGGTTTGCCTTGTTGTAGGAGATATCTAAAGAACAATGATGGGATAAGTACATGATTTACCTTGTTATAGGAGATATCTAATGAAAAATGATAAGATATAGAAGTACTATATATAAGACATATAAGTACTTTACTCCGACGAAGGGCTAAAGCTCAAACCGTCAGTAAAGTTAAGTCAACATTTTTTACGGTATTACAAATTTCATTCTATTACCTATCATTTATATCAAACAATGACGCAGCCTATACTAGTTTACTTGCTAGTTTCCATTTATAATCCAGATATATAAGTACACCACTAACAAGTATTGCAGGATAGCAAAGACCTTATGCAAGTTGATGCAAATAGTTTGTTATTTTCTAAAGAAATGTAATGTTTTGCATAATTTGTTATTAGACATTTCCTATTTAGTACTAGGCAATTACATTTGTTTTTACAATAATTGATATTCTTACATATTTGCTAGTTCAAGCTATCCACAATAACTACAAAGGTTAGCCTAGATGGATAACTAAATCCCACAACTCACTTGGTTTTGCTAACCAACCACATTGTTATTAGAACAAAGAAAATTACAAAATCTATTGTTAAAATGGTTGGCAAATTAGCATTACAATACCAACACTTATAAACACTACGCTCACCTACTACTAAACTACTGGTGGTCCCTAGTGGTGATAAAGGACTAGATTTCTTATTATATTTTCTTATTGATTTTTTAACTTATTTAAGTTTTACAGGACTCTACCGTAAAAAACTTATGTGACGTAGGCAATAAATATTGATTATTATTATAAGATTTTAGAATATCATACCTCAACACACAGCACATAATAATGAGTCTCTGTGGCACCATGGTAGTCTTGGTGATGTGTGGTGTGTCACTCTGCATGCACGTCAGGAATGCTTTCATGCGATTCAAGTTATCATACTGCTCTTTACCAAACCACAGCTGCTGCAGCTCAGGAATATTCCACTTCATGCCGACGCCCTCTACCAGATCATGCTTGTCGAGCTTCTCTCCGCGATAAACACACCACTCCTTGACTACAGGAGGAGGGTCGTGTTGACCCTGTTTTTTCTCATAGGCTTTTTTGTCAAATAATATACCATAAATATATTGCCTGATTGGTCGATATAGTAGGGGTGATGGTTGGTAATCAACGCTGTGCTCGTCTTCCAATGCAGCTCCCAGTGTGATTTCAGCTTGGGTCAGCAATTGGTAGATATGCTCATTCATTTGTCCTGATTGATGTCTCTGTTTTACTATTTCAAGTACTTGGGGTGTTATTGTGCTTACAATGCCTTTAAGGGGTGGTGTCTCAACAACTGAAATAAACATAGAAACTATTAATAACACAGTCAACAGACCTTTCACAAAATTACATGACTAATCACAAAACAATACTCCAGTTTTTTTGTTATCTATCACTGCTATACGTTTTGACAAAAAGCTCATTTACATTTGGATAATCTTGATTCGGAGTAAATTTAATTGTGTCTTCTATAAATGCAAACTAGCGAGTGAACTAGTCTAGGCTGCGTCGTTGTTTGCTATAAACGATGGGTAATGTAATGAAACCGTATCACCGTAAAAAATGTAAAGTTAAGTCAACATTTTTTATGGTGTTACATATTTCATTATATAACCTATTGTGTCTTCTATTGTTTAGAGGTAGAATTTTATCATGCTCTGCTTGGAATTTGTGAATATTTATACAATGAATTAAGGCTATCCCTGTGCAAATGCACCTAGTGTTAAATAGTACAGCGTTGCTAGATAATGTGAAACAAGAGTATTGATGCAAGTTATTATTTCACAAAAGAAACTAGGCAAAGCATTCTGATATTGTTAGGAAATCAGATGAAGAAAACTTGTTATTAAATCAAACAAATGTTTGTAGGTTGGATTTTGATTCATAATAGTAAAAAAAAGCTTAGAAGTTTTTAAAAATTAAAAGGTTGAGGACAACAACTACTATTATGAAACGTGTTATAGTTTACTTTTTGAACTAGTAAATGATAATAAATGGCTTATTTATTATTCTGCAATAGAGCCAGCCTACCTGGCATAGTGACTTTAGCTGCTTGTTCTGTAACAGGCATGGGTGAGCCCTCTACTGAGGGGGGTGGTGTGGGGAAACACATAGGAGGTGACATCATCTCACCCTTGAATAGTGGAGACGTTGCAAGCTTCTCTGGCTCTGCAGCAGGGCTGTTGGGAGTGACAGGATCGCACACACCATTGTTATCCACAGCCAATTGTTGGAAATTCTCCTGAAGTTTATCTACACTGTCTGATACATTGTCTTTTCCATTTGTCTCCTAAAACCATAAAGAAAAATTTCAATAACTGATTGAAGGAATTAAATAATAATAATAATAATAATAATAATAATAATAATAATAATAATAATAATAATAATAATAATAATAATAATAATAATAATAATAAAAATAACAATAATAATAATAAACTTTATTAGAAGCATTACACAAGGTCTCAATGCTTTTACAACGTCAGTCTTAAAAAAATAACCTAAATTAATTATGACAAAAAATATATGCACTAGAATAAAAATATAAAGTATGCATATAAGCTTAAAAAGTACCCAACCTTACAGCCCAAAAATTTCCCTTTTGTGAATTTTACTTTCTAGGTTGTTCCATGCTGCCAGTTATGTACAAGATAGACTTATTTCAAAAAACCTTGTCCCAGCTTAAGCAACAAGCCAAGAAATGAATGCTGGTTTTGGGATGGTTTGTTTTTAAAGTACTAATATTGTCACTATTTTCAAGTGTGTGTTATTGTATAATATTAATAGTAATAATATTCCTTGATCTTTGTTGAAGATCATTTAGGCGCCCCTCTACTAGAGTAGGCAAGACTCAACAAGGGTCTGTAGGTTTCTACCAAAACAGGCCTTTCTGATTTCTGATTTGTTGTTTATATATCTTCTATGTATAGCACGTTCCAAAGTAAGGAGTGGTTGACCACGTCTCAAGTTCTTTTCATCTGTAAAAGTTAATTTCTTTATATATCTTGAATTTGGTGATCGGATAATATGTGAGAATCATTTGAGTTGCTGCCTATAAACAAAGTCTAATAGGGGGTTGCACCACTGTATAACTTGTTGATAACAAGTCTGATTTCAATACCAGCACAAAACCAGCATTCATTTCAGTTTTGGCTTGATGCATGTTACTGAAGCTGCTACAATATTTTTTAGAAATGAGTGTTTATTATATAGAGATGAACGAGTTTTTACAACTTACTTCTGCTGGTGATGCAATAACTGGTTGTGAGTTCATTTGGTGTTGTTGCCAGTGTTGCCATCGTTTCTTGTATTGGTGCTCTTCTTTACCTTTTTCATTTTTGTATTGTGGTTCATTTTCTTTTTCTAAAAAATATTTATCATCTTTTAGTATTACACCTAAAGACCGATTTACACGATACGATTTTGACCTACGACTGTAGTATGTAGTACAATATGATATGTAGTAGGTACCATTCACACGCGCACGACTAGTCGTATACGATTCGTATACGCCATTGCTAAAATCGAGAGTGATTGGACGAAATACTAGATCCAGCCCTAATATGGGACACATTACGTCATTTTCCTACGACAAGTCGTAGGGTTTTGATCCTTGGTTCAAAATCCTTCTACAAGTCGTAGGTCGCGTGCGTCAGTCGTAGGGGCATTTACACGGCACGACTTGGAGCTCATTTGAGTCGTATACTACAAGTCGTACACGACAATCGTGCCGTCTAAATCGGCCTTAAAAGTGTGGGTGTTGAACATCCATTTCTTTGTTCTTGGACTTAACTTAATACTTAAAAGAAAATATACTATCAAGTAACGCCTCAAAAGATCATTTGATATACCTCTTTTGTAATGTATTACTTATGCTACAAAAGTATGAAATAGAAAAGTCTCCAAAAGTCAAAAATACCTATGATCGTCATCACCTGTCCATTGTGTAAAATCAAATGTTATCAATACCCATGTCTGTCAGAAACATGTAAGAAACAGGAGATATCTGACCATTGTATGCCGATGCTCAAATCTTTAACAAAATGTTCCCGATTATTTCAGAAAAATTGAGTCACTTTCGATGGAGTTTCAAAGTACGGCACATGGAACAAACACATTTCTGGGATTGGTTGTTAACTTCATGAATAATTAATGAGTATCAGATGTTAATTTTGAAACTTACCATTAATGACACGATTACTGTTATAGTACTGTACAGATTGACGTAATGTATCCTCCATGGTCTTTAGGTCGACGTTGGAGTCCTTGAAGACTTGGCTGACTATCCAACCATAGTTTGTAGTATCTGCTATTTGATTGACATATTCTATCATTTTTCTAATGACGACATTGTTGGGAGGAAGAACAGATTGACCATTTGTCTGGAATTGAAAGTAGACAAACATTACTTAGTTTAACATTATAACTGTTTACAAGTGAATGGGTTGAATCAATCCTAAATACTGATTTTGATTGTTTTACTATGAAAAGAACTTCCACTTAGGTTGGCAGAACATCAGACACCTAAGTCAACAGTACCAACTTACAGTAACAAACTTGAAAACTATGCTCCTTTGGTTGCCGTTCACAGATTATATATACATTAACATTGTTCCCTATTATCTATGTAACTGTAAAATAGGTATATACTCTAACTAATGTAAATCATTACAGTGTAAATACATACACAAACAATATCACAATTCATCCACAAAAAGAGTTTACATTGAATCCTTTTATGTAGGGCAAAAATAGAGTACAAACAGTAAAAGTGTGCAATACTTTGTAGTATTTACCACTAAATAGTGTTGATTAAACAATAGAGAATAGAATTTGCATAATTTAGCAGTATTTAGTGGTATTTATGTTGCACAATTTTAGTGTTTGTACTCTACTTCCATTTATTATATATTTGATATACAATGTGCGGTATGATTTATAACACAGAAATACAATATATAGTTTTTGTTTAGAAAGTGAAGTTTGAAAAGAAAAGAACATAAAATACAACCAGCTTTTATAACTTTTGGGGGGGGGGGGGGGGGGTTAGGGGTTAGGGTTTGGGGGGGGGGGGGGGGGGGGGTTACTGGAGATCCTCTCTGTGGGTTTTCCCTGCCTAAAGTAGTGTGGTGAATTTTGTAAATAAATAAAATAAATAAATATGATCAAAACATGTTCTTTATTCTTGTCAATATTATTTCACTTTCAATAAGTACTCAGTGAACTAAGTTCAAGTGCTGGTAAGGATTAACAAACTAAGTCAATGGATTTCAAAACACCACACTAAACAATGACTACAAATTTAATCTAATTATTTCAATTGTTAAATTAATAAAATGTCTTAAACTCTAAAAAATAAATGAAAAAGGAAAGAATGAATAATTAAATAGATCAATCAGTTATGAGATGCACAGGATGTTAGAATAATTACATAACAATGAATTGAGAATAGACCAACAATGTATTTGTTAACTAGACAATAGGTTAATCTAACAGATTATTGTTGTATTGATATCCAATTACTACCACTTGTTTTAAGACCTAAATAAGGCCTAGTCTACACGAATCCGATCCGGCTGAAACGGCATAGAAATATTTGCGTCCACATGAATCCGCGTATCCGGAGGATTCAAGTAAAAGTAATCACAGAATCACTGGATTTGTGTGGATGATAGGCCGATTTGCATCAAAAAGTATGCGGTTTCAAAAGTATCTGGATCCGTGTAGACGGGGTCTAATACAGACCAGAGTTTTAAATTTCACTCTCAAGTTCAAGGGCAAGCAAAGATAGCTAAAAACACTCCTACCCTCTCCTCCCTTATAATTTCAATGAGTTGACTTTGAACTTTTCTATGTTATTGTAAAAACTGAAATGACAGTATATTTTTACGATGACAATGGTTAATTAATGAACACATAGGAATTATAATTACAAAGCTCTAGGAAGTGCATAAAATGTTATGGATATTTAACACAATATCGCAACAAATTTTCATTAACAACAAACTGTGATTAAATAATGACTATTTTGGTTATAACAATGGTATATTTATCAGAGATTAGGGTAGAACAACAAGTCAATAATACTCTTTTGGTGATTTCAGTCTTTTTTCTTTTTTAAAAAGTGGTGATTTCAGTTATTATTCGGAATTAAACTTCATCAGCAGATGTAAAAATGTAAGCAAATGTAAGCATAGAAGAAAATGAATAAATTTGGGAGTACATAGTGTATATGATCATAGATGACAAGAACAAGTAAATGTAATTATTATATAACATATAGTGGTATACCGAGTGATATCAACTAGATAAAAAGCCTATCCTAGTCATGAAGATATCATTGATATCACACATGTGTGATATCACTCTCAACCAATCAACTTTCAAAAAAAAAAAAAAATTTTTCTTCAATCTGTTATATAATAAACAGAACATTACATGTGCGCTTGGAGATATGAATTTTATCTTCTCGTGTTGAAAAGATATCCCACTCATTCTCTGCGCTCACTCGTGGGATATCTTATCAACACTCGAAGATAAAATTCATATCTCCGTGCGCCCATGTAATATCCTCTATTTATTACACATGGTTTATATGAAACAGATGAATAAAGACAAATCAAATATTCGTAAACATTACATTATCAAAATACATGTGAATTAACAAATGCTTTAAGTTGCTTCACGGACCAACCTTAAAAGAATAATATCAAGTAAACACAACGTGACTTTGATATTTCTATTGTTTTAAGCTCACAAACCTGATTTTTTGCTGCAGGTTTCTCAGAACCTATCAAAGTCCAGTGGAACGGCGAGAGTGCTTCTTCAGAAATGAATGGAGTCCCTAGAAGACTTGCGAATAGCCCGACCCGGGAGGGTTTGAGCCCCATCTCATTGAACACGACATTCAAATCAAAGTTCTTCAGAGTTATAGTCTTCTTGTTTACTGTTAGCTGCTCAGAGGAAAAGTATGCTGGAGGGTTAAGCACAAGATACGCAGAGTCATGGCCAATCAAACCACAACATTTCTCCCCATCCCTAGAGTATGAAACGAGCTCCTGGTGCAAATCTGAAAACGAGCATAAAACAGGCACTCCACAACTACGGAACGCCATACGTAGGCAAAGTTTAGCTGCAGGAGGGAGAAAGAAAAGTCTTTTAGGCGGGAAATTTGCCTGTCGATTCACATGAGTGAGAACTTTGTGGATAGTATGTCTATTTTGTTCTTGACTTTTGATCCAGTCGAGAAGACGAAGTGACTCTCCCTCGCCCGACATGAAAGCTACAAGTTGAATATTATGCTGCCGAAATGAACGCACGAAGTTCTCAACATTTCTAAGCATCTCACTCCATTGTCCTCCGCAAACCCAGTCTGAATTATATCCATACAAATAACGTACACAGCTCAACGCATCTACGACAAGAGTTGCTTCCGAACCAGCATTCTTGCGCTCCTTGACAAAATCCTTAATTTCTACAGTATGACATCCTTTCGGGCAGTGAGATTCAACGTAATCTTGCAGAGCTTGAACCCCCATCTTGGCCTCAGGGTAGAACTCTCCTAAAAATACTACAATTATACTAGAAAGAAGTCGAGAAACCTACAAGAATCACCATTTTGTCTACACGTGTTTGGCCATGACACAAGTCACTCTTGCACCCCTCTGAGAATTATGGGTAATGATACTTTACCCGCAAAGACACCTGGGATGGCATTGCGCTATGAATCCTGGGTCAAAAGGTCTTCGATTACACGTTACTATAGTAACAGCATTTTTAGTTTGATCACATTGTAGTTCATATTCGCGTCGTCTTCTTTCTCTCCGCACGTTTGGACGTTTTTTCTTCTCTTTTCACCATGCCACGCGATCCCTTTCCATTCCCGAAGCTTCAGAATGATACAGACTTTGCTGGTTCCCAATCTAAGCAGGTAATTTTACTGAAACTTTTTCGTTAATGGTGAAAAAAACTCAGCTGATTTTCATTGTGAGATGAAAGTTGTTCAAGTGTTTCTCTCGTCACTACAAGCATTCTTCATTACGTTTGTATTCTATAAGTTAAAAAACTAGCAACTTTAAGTCATGTCTAATATGTGTTATAAAGAAAACACTAAAATTCTACTCGTTTCTGAAATTCGTTGTGCGCATTTTTAAGGGCTCTTGCTTGCCCCCTTATCTTTTTGAAGTCAGATGAATTAGCTTGTTGTAAAATGATTGAATACTTTGATTTCAGATTGATCCGGTGAGCCAGACATCCTGCAAAGGCGAACAGTGGGACAGATTGTATAAAACAGCAACTTTAAGCAGTATTAGACGCGAAGTCTTTCATAACGACCCCCAGGTAACTAATAAACAATGATGTTTCTTTGTCTTTTGTATCGAAATTAAAAATGAGTTTACCCTGCTAGCAAAGAAATTTGTCTCGCTCTTCTACAATGGAATAAAACTACCTACAAACTTTCTCTGCTACCAGGGTAAAATTAGTTGCATTTTCTGATTGAAATGCTTAGTTTTACAATATTAATTTTAATGTTTTAGGCACCACGAGACAGTCTTGATTTTGTTATCAAATCAACTTATGATAACCATGCAGAGTTCTTGAAATCATCAGCTGAGACGCTTGTCCAACCCGAGACGGTGGGAGCCCTCCACGGGTAAGCTTCTAATTTAATTAGATTACTTTTTAAATCAGATGAAAATTCACTGAAAATTCAATGACTCAATTTGCATTGTAACTACAATATTCTATTTTTTGTTTGTTATAATAACTGATAATTTTTCGTATATTTAATATGTAACATAAATTTATTATAGTTGGTTAAAACATGATTGATGTCCTTGATGAATTTAATGTTTTACACATTTAAAACAAAGAGTTTTTAAACAATTTGATATGTAAACAAACTAATATGTTGGTCAATTTTCAGTCGAGTGTTAAAGAATCGGCCACCTCCTCCTGAACCACCTATCAACATCTACAAGTTACCACTAAACCGTAGTGTAGCCATCAAAAAAGAAAGTCTAAACAGTATCAATGGAGCAATAGGTAATGTTCTTTATCAGTAGTAGGAGAATATTAGGAAACTTGCAAGATACACCGAATCAAATATGGTGTCCAATTTTAATAACTATTGTTCTTGACTGACTAGCCTCTCATACATGTGAAAACACCATGTGAAAACGCCATGAGGGTAGTCAGTCAAGAACAATAGTTATTATTGATGCCATATTTCAATTCGGTGTATAAGACTATTATTAATAGAATATAAGGACAGTAACTGTTTTGAAAAAATAATTGAATAATTACAAAAAACATGAAACTAAAAAGTATGTAGTTATTCATTTGTCTCAAGAATGTCAAAAGATTGAAACTGCAATGTTTTGACTGCTACTGCTAGTCTTCATCAGGCAATGAGTAGAGCAGATCCTTATTGAAATATGTTTGTTTTTTGTTTTTACAGAAAGTCACCACAGTGCTTCAACCAATGGAGGATATTCGCGCAAGCACGATGGGGGCTTCTACACATGTTAATATACCACAATTATAATGATAACATGTTTAATACCTTGTGTCATAATTTATTTTCAATTTGAAAGATTTTGTAGTCTTAGAAAAACCTTATATATAAACAAAAAAAAATTAACAATATTTGTAATATTTTTCAGATGATTTTGTACAATGATTTGGGTGTAAATTAAATAATAAAAAATCAACAGAAATTGAGTGACAATCAAACAAGTTGTGCTTTTATTGATACAATTCTGTCAGTAGCTTGTTATATAACTGTATTTTATAAAACATATTTTATAATGTAATTGAAATTGACTGTTGGCTATAATACAACATATCAAAAATAAACTTTCTTTGTTGTATTCTTAATACCTTTTGTAAAAATAATTCGATAAGTGTTCCTTGAAGAACATTACCTTTGTTTTGTACCAATATATTTTCTGAATAAAAAAATCATTTTTAACTTTTTTGAAGAAAACAATTTTTTGTGATACAAAATAAATTTAGAAATATATTTTCTTTTTCGGCTCTGCTGCTCAAATTGGACTTTTCTAATTTATTTCTCTATGTCCTTCCTTAAACGACTGAATATATTTTGTTTGACAAAATCAAATTAGAGCCAAAACACTAGAATCATGAAACAAAATGAAATTGTAAGTGTGTAATAGTTCTTATTTAGCGACTATTAGTCACTATCAAAGACAAGTATAGCTGTAATGAGGTATTGTTTCCTTTTGTACATACGGTATGTGATGTTTCTGGTTGAGTGATACTGACTAAATAGTCACTAAATAAAAACTTAGTATATTTTATGGTTCTAGTGCTTTCGCTCTATTGGAATGGATTGACTATAGTATCTTAGCCTGCGTAGCGGCTCTCCTCTCCCCAATCCCCCCAAGAGCCACTACGCAGGCTAATAGAAACTCCCTTTGGTTGCAATGTGGTTAGTCAATGCAATGTACTTGTTTTTTCATTGAAGGATTTATTGCCACATTGCAATTTGGTTTATTTTTTCTCTTTTACCTTCAGAGGTAAGCATCCAAAAGGATAAGGAGAAGCATCCAAAACCCAGAGGGGAGGGGGGTGGTGGGGGGGGGGGGGGGGGGGGGGATCTCTCTTTGTCAAAGTGGTAGGGGTGATCAGCGAATGATTTGGAAATGACCCCTAAAAATGCACAGATAAAAAGAACTGCTAAAGCCTTGTTGATTTCAACCTCTAAAAGGTATGGATGTGGGTTGTTCTTGCCAGCCAAGCTTACTTTTAGCAACAAAGGAGAGTAAAAATGACCCATAAAGGTACAGAACAATGTTACATAACTGATTTTTGAGCCAGAACCCTAAAAGGACCCTAAATGGTACACAGGAAATATTTTTAGCCCTAAAAGGTACACCGATCACCACTACCACTTGGACAAAGGGAGTACCCCAACCTGGGATCCAAAATTTTCAGTATATTTTTATGCTGTGTAGTTTATATTTGGTACTCAAATTAATTTCATTACTAATTATAATTAATTATATATCCCATGGTTTTGCCTTGAATCCATTTACTATGACTACATTACTATCAGAAGCCTTTTCCAACTGCTCAGATCTCAAAGAGTTAAAAACACACACTGGGCATGCAGCCAGTAGGTTAGATTCAGACTTCTTATAATGTGCTATCAATGTCTTTGTTGTATTCGCAAGAGGAACAAGAAGCTCTGACATGCGCTGCTGAAACTCAGGCAAAATATTCTCAATGAAGTAAACTTTGGTAAAATGGTGGTTACATGTGAAGACGACCACATCGGGTGACAATTCATGATCTAAGAGAGACTCTTCATGTCTTGCTTCTCTTTGCTGTGAGACAGCTGCGGCAGCAATAGTTGCAGCTGTCGTCATTGACAATGAAATGCTGGTGCATTTTTCTAAGTCTTTTTGTAAGTTTTCCATGATTCCTTGAATAAGTTGTTCATGGGACATAGAGTTAACTTCAGAACTCCCAACTGTTAACTGAACATTTGTATTTGTCTCAACTCCTGACAAGGACAGCATCATAGACAAGTCATCTTTGTACTCTTTAGAATCTTCACCAAACTTGACATCATTGGAGACAAGTTTGACAAGGTGGTTCAAAAATTCACCACTGAAAGACAGCCCTTGTAGTTTGTTGTATGTACTGGAATCAGTTTGTTCTTGATGATATAATGCAGTGTTTCTTATTATGAGCAGACTCAGTGGGTAGGCAATTTTACCCATGTGTGTAGTCAGGATGTTTTCAAGCTCATTTTGTGGTAGCTTGTGTTCTGACCAAAAACTGAGAATCTAAGAGAGAAAGAATTAACTCAATGACTTTATGCATGATTAGAAAAACAATAATTTGATAAAAATATGACATAAAATAACATAGGTGTCAAGATCATAGACCAAAGGTAGGTTCAACCCACTTCTATTTTTGATCCGAAGAAATCATGCAGTAATAATATATCAAAAATTGTGAAAATTATAAATGCATCCCACTCTATCAATATTATAAAATCTCTATTGAAAAAAATTGGGTCCAGCTTTGGGCTGTCTATATCCCTGAAGGCCCTTTAACAGTATCTAATTTCCCAACTATGGTTCATACATGTGTAACTAAATGTGGTAGGAAGTAAAATTATATGTACCAACAATTCTACCCAAAGAGAAGCATGTTCAATTTAGTTTATCATGAAATTAAATGTTACCTCTTGTAATATATGTTGCAACTGTTCAGCGTATCCGTATAAATCTGTATCTTTCTCCTCAATGATGCTGAAATATGATGAAGAAGACATAACAATTATTAGACTGTAACAGCTAACAGGGAACTATTATGCTATTGTTTGACAGACACAAATGAACAGGTACCTCAATGTGTGATTGATGACATTCATAGCATGTTCTAGAAACACACTCTCCTGGATCCCATTGTCTTGCTCAATGTAACATTGACTGAGAAACTTTAACCTGATGCCAAGAGCCTGAAGTATGAAACACATTCAAGAAATCAACGATAAATATCATCAATATATAGATATTTGCAAGAACTGATTTTAAAACTGTACACTCCCAAACGACAACTATGACTTCATCCAAGAACTACTTAGTGACTGTTCCATACAAGCTACAAACTTATGGCTACAGAGCTTTCAGCACATCAGTGCACCAAGACTATGGAACTCTCTACCAGATAATCTGAAAAGCTACACTGACAAAGACATTCAAAGTTTCAAATGCCAGCTCAAGACTAATTTATTTGAGAAAACCTATAATTGACTTATTGACTTGTTTCCTTTTATTTCAAGTTCTTTTTTGGATGTAAAGCATGTAAAGTATGGGCTAAATGGAATAGGTGCTATATAAATCATTATAAATAATAATAATAATCAACATAATCATCATCACTAACATCATCTTGTAGACATTACCATCATTATTGTCTTGTACAACTCATTAATGATTTATGAAAGAAATTATTACTGTGACAAGTGTTGTAAACCTTCATACATCTTGTTTTGCATAAGTTTTGACTTGAAATTACTAGGCAAGATTTACTGTTATTAAGAAAATTTACAGTGAGGATACCCGAACAATGAACACTTGACTTTTTTCATGTCATTATTTTCTGAACTTTCTACTGCTTTAAAACCTCTACAAATGAAGCAGTGAGTTACTCAAATACACTATGTGTTAAAAATAAATAAAAAATCATTTTCTAATCTATTCATTCAAGGGATGTGGGTTAAAAAA